>CAJNOI010001831.1:0-12284 GCA_905250115.1 Adineta steineri | reverse complement strand
GAGAAAATTGATATACTAATACGTACCTACCCACACCCACACCCTCAGTAGCGTATTCTACTACTCGTCACTAGAACATGCCTAAAAACGTGCGATTTGATTGCGACTTTAGTACGTATAACATTAAAATGAAACTTGTTGGAGTTTGCTTGAATCTTAGGTAGATGAATCAGAGATAATCGAAAGAATTAAATGAAGAAAAATTGATTTATTTTAAAGGAAAAGAGAGGAAATTTAATTTTTTGAAAATCTAAATCTTTAAAAAAATTCTGAAAAGAAAATCTGTTTTGAAAAGAAATTAAAGAGTCACTTTTATCGTTTTTTTTATTTTTCAAAAGAATTTTATTTGGAATAGAAAACGAATTTTCTCCTGAAAAATAAATTCAATATGATTTATTTTTCTTGGTAAAAATCGAATATGTTCAATTACTTTTCCTATTGAAATAATAAAAAATTATTTTATTTCATAAATCGTTTCATTTTACTTCTCGTTTTTTGATTATTTTAATACTGATTTAATAAGAAAAAGTCAAAAATAAAATATATTTTTTTAATTAAAATATTTTAAGTCTTTAATCGTTTATTTTATTTTATACAAACTTTTCACTTCAAACTACTATTATTATTGATAAGTTTTCTAAAAAATTCGTTTTTCGTTCAAATTGTTATTTAACAAAGAGTAAATCAACAAAATCTTTTCTAATTTCTTTTTTTTTAAATTAGATCTTTGTCAATTTGTTTCAGCAATAAATTGTTTTTCAACAAAAATTCTTTCTATTCAAAGTTTTCATTCGAAAAAGTAGAAATTTCAAATTCTTTTTTCTTTTTAAAACAAAATATTTCCTCATTTCATTTTGATAAATTTTATTCAAAATAATAAAAAAAAACACTGTTATAAACGTTTCATTCAAAATTCAACTTTGACAAAAAAATGAATTCAAGGTTTCATCGAAAATTAATCTTTTCTTTTTTCTTCGATTAAAAACAGATTTTCTTCAATTTATTAAAATATTTTGTTTTTATCATTTTCTAGAACCAAAATACAAGAAATGGGAACAAAATGCTATTACTGTAGCTGGTGGAAACGGATATGGACAAAAATTACATCGACTCATTCGTCCTGAAGGAATCTTTATTGATAAAAACAAAAATATTTTCATTGCTGATCGTTGGAATCATCGTATTGTCGAATGCAAATATAATTCAAAAGAAGGACAAATCATTGCAGGTGGAAATGGTGAAGGAAATCGAAAGAATCAGTTGAATCACCCAACAGATGTGATTGTCGAGCAACAAAGTCATTCGATCATTATTGCTGACCAAGGGAACAGACGAGTGATCCAATGGATGAATCAAAAGCAACAAATTCTCATTGACAATACTGACTGTTATGGCTTAGCAATGGATAAATACGGATTTCTTTATGTTTCTGATTACGAGAAGCATGAAGTGAGACGATGGAAAATGGGTGAATACAACAACAAAGGAATTATAGTAGCAGGTGGAAATGGAAAAGGAGATCAACTCAATCAACTCAATCGTCCAGGTTTTATCTTTGTCAATGAAGATCAATCTGTTTATGTATCAGATCAAGACAATCATCGTGTAATGAAATGGAGAAAAGGTGCAAAAGAAGGAAGCGTTGTAGCTGGTGGAAATGGTGAAGGAAGAAATCTCAATCAATTGTCTGTACCTCAAGAAATAATTGTTGATCATTTTGGTCAAATCTACGTGGCAGATTGTTGGAATAATCGAGTAATGCGTTGGTATGAAGGAAAAAAAGTCGAAATTCTTGTTGGTGGAAATGGTCAAGGACATTTATCAAATCAATTGAATTGTCCCCGTGGTTTATCTTCTGATGATGAAGGAAACCTTTATGTTGTTGATAATTCAAATCATCGAATTGAAAAATTTTTAACCATTTTGTGAACGAAATTTTTATTTTGAATAAGAGGAAAACAGTTTTTTATTGAATAAAAGAACGGAGAAAATTCTTTTGGACTTTTTTTTTGAAAACTGAATGTAATTTGATGATTTTGATTAAAAAATTCCAATAAATAAACTTTAAATTGTTTATCTTTTGTTGAATTTTCCGAAAGATAAGAAAAGAAAATATTTTGTACTTTTAATTAAATTAGATAAAATTTATTTGTGACGAAGATTTTGTATTTAATAAAACTCTGTTTGAATATTTTTATTTGATGAATATAGTCAAATGCGTTTAGCTTTTTGATCTGATCAAATTCAAAAATTCTTTGAAAATGAGGAAAAAAGAAATCTTCTATGAAAACTTGAAAATAAAAATCGAATTCAAAATAAATTGTGTTGAACAAAACAAATATTAAAAAGATTTTCATATAGATGAAAACAAAAACACGACTCGAAGGAAAAGCGGACCAAGAAATTGAAATAAAATAAAACAGTAATGAAAATTTTGAAATGATACAAAATACAAAGTTGATTTTTAATTTCAAAGAGCTTCGATGAACGAATCGTTTTTTTGATTTCTCTTAATAAAGCTTTCAAAAAGATTTGTTATAGTTTTCATAAAAATTTAATTGTTGTTTTATCATATTAAATTCATTTCATTCAAATCAATGAAGTTTTTTGTGGAAATATTTTCGTTTTGTTATTGTTTCTTCATTGAAATTTGATGAAAATAAAAACCATTTAAAGGTATTTTTATTACTTAATCTATATTGACAAGTCAAAGTGAAATTTCGTAGGAAAAACGTCTCATTAGAAGAATTCAATAAATATTTATTATGAAATTAAAATTAGTCGAAGGTGATAAAAGTTTAATAAATATGATCAAGTTTCATGATGAAATCAATTGCAAAGTCTATTCTTTAAATATCATCAGATTACTTTGCCAACAATACGTTCAACTCTTGGGAAATATCTTTGTTTGAAAATATGAAAATATTTCTATGAAGAAATTAAAATAGTAATATTCTCAATAACTATTTATTAATACAAATTTATATGAAAACAATTTATTTTCTATTTTATTAAAAACTATATATTGATACATAAATTTCATTATAAGAAGAATTCATGAATAAATAAATATTATTTATTATTTTGTAAAATTATGAACATTGGTAATAATTCGAATAAAATAACAAGTCCAAACAACTAAAACAAGAATTTGTATCAATGAAGGATTTAATGTTATTGTTGAATTAGAGAGTTTTTATGAGATAACAAAGATAATTTGAAAAATATTAAAGAAAAAAATATAAAAATTGTTTTTTTATTCAACAATATTGATTATTATTCAAGATTTAAACAATAATATTCAATTTTATCGAATTATTTAAAATTTAATTAGATAAAAATGATTTCATATGAGTTATTATATTTATTTGAACACTTAAGAATGATAAATAATAGATTCAACTACATAGGACACTAGAAAAATCCATACGACACCCCCCAAGAAGGATCTACGGTTTAATTAGAAAATCTTCTATTTTTCTATGAATTTTTCTTTTGTTGATTAATCATACGTAAAAGGACGAATTGAATGAACTTATATTCATCTTAGAATACAAGTTTTCTTATTGTAAGTTAAAAATATTGAACAGATATTATAATGAAATAAAAATTTTCATAACTAAATTAACAAAATTAAAAACATTAAGAATATGACTATTAAAACTGTTCTCTACTACTACCATTCTTATATTTTATGATATATGTGCACAATATTAATAACAAAAATGAAAATAAAGTTAAACGATAATCAGATGAATGTATGATATATTCATTATTGTTCTCATTTACATTCTTGAAATCTAGTTATTTTGTTATGTGATATAGACAAAGTTGAAAATTGATGTATGAATACTATTTTTATTTCATTCTTATCCAAAAGATTTTGATCGTTCATTATTTGAAAAATTTCAATTACTATTTCTTTACATTTGATCTGTGGTAAAATAAATACATAGAACTATCGATTTTGATGTATATTCACATGTAGAATGTATAAATAATGTGATTTCAAACTTTAATAGACACTGTCAGATCAGAAATAAATTTAGTCATACGAATTTGAATACGAAAGATCATAGAAAATGTATGTGAGAAAAAAGATTAATTACTAAAATTAAGTAAAATTCATTTATAATAAAGATCGACTGTTTGATTTTTGGTACGACTAGAAAATGATAATGAACAAGTTATATTGCATGATTGAGAACTTTATTAGAAATTTTTATTCAATCAATATCTAATATTCGATTTAGAGATATCTTGCCAAACACATAAATCTTTTATTTATTACAAAATATTATAAATAGAATTCCTATGAGATCAACTATTCACACGAATCCATATCATGTTAACAACATTATTATTTGCAAATATCAATCACATATTGTATTAATTTTATATAATATTAAATAAGAATTCCATTAAAGACTAAAACTAAATTATATTCATTAATATTATCATTATTCGATATATTTTCAAATGTTTAGAAAAAAATTTTGTGATTATAATGTAAGATTTTTAAAGATTGAAGGTCTCAATTATCAATGCATACATGTATTTATTCTTACAGTTCACCATTTTAATGCTTTTGTTGTGATAATATTTCGATATTTCAAAATGTACCTTTTCATTATATAATATGCAATAATAAATGATAAAATTTCGTACGAAAAACTCAATAATTTTCAAAGAACAGTATTTTTTGTAGATCATATAAGAAAACAAAAAGGAATGTATCACATAATTGTCGTATATTTAATGTTACTTTTCAAAAGGATTTCAAATAATAAAAAGAGATGTTTTCTTTTTCATATAAAAAAACTGGTTTTATTTTAGACAATAGAAATTCATCGCATAGAATAAGGGTATAGGTGCGAGTGATCCTCAACTTCTTTTACTCCCTCCCACACCCACACCCTGTTCATATTCTTTTGAATCAAAATTATATGCGATATAATAATTATCTTGAATTATATTTAATGTTTTACGATCAACTTTTTCGCTGATACTTATAAATCCATGATTCTGAATAGATAACAACAAATTTAGAAAAAATAACTTCGTATTATTCAGAAATTAAGTCAGCATATTCTATTCACTGATACTTGAGTGTAGATATTAAATCTTTATTTCATAGGGTGTCAACGAATATCATCAATAATTTCTTTAGGTTCTTTAAATCTTTAAATCATCAATGTAGTAATTATCAAGACGCTAATAAACCAATGATTATTCAGTTTTCAATCAAAAACATTTAGAATATGTTGCATGATGGTGACATCTTTCAAAATTAATAGCTTATTTTAAATGTACAAGATATATGGAATAGAGCAGCCAATCCGTTTATTAGTCTTCTTCGTTCTTCGGCTTCCGCTTTGGCCCCAAACAGACCGAAAAAATGAATTAACGTTCAAACTGACTTAACCAATACGATGACGTTTTATGAGATAAATCATCTTTTTTAGACGATTTATCTCGATAATGAGCCAATTATATCGCTTAATTCAACTTTAACGTTAATTCATTTTTCTGTCTGTTTGGGGCCTTTGTACAATTACCATGACCCCAAAGAAAATTTGTATCTATGTTTTCTTTCGTTCTATTGTATTAATATAGGAATTCCCTATAATAAATAATAACTAGTGAGTGAATGCTTAATATTTTTCTCATCTCTAATGTATGAATAGATACTTTTGCTGTAAAAGTTTAATTTATTTTAATTCCTAATGTTTTTTTGATTTTGGTGACGAACAAATAATTAAATACACAGATGAATAAAATAACATGAAAAAAAAACGAAACCAGAAAAAAACAAAAAAATACGACTTTATCGAAGGAGTTTCGAAATAAAAAATGAAATAAGATTAACGCGAGAAGAATAAAGAATGTTTGTATATAATTTTTATTTTTTATTCTCTTTGAACAATACTAATACAAATAATAAACGATGCAGTGAGTGTTGATGTGAATATATGCTAGAATATATACAGAGACATTTATATCCATATCTTCTAACTACTCAGTCAATTTTGAAGACAATTAGATGACTTTTATGCTATTCGTTTCATCATACATTTCTACGTTCAAAAGAGAAACCATATATGAATGTTTATATGAAATTTTTTAAATACAAATAAAACCTATTGATACATTTGAAAAAAAAGAAGTCTTTATCGAGGATATTGACTGTATCTTATTAGATACACATGTTTCATTAATGCGAGACAGTTGTCTAATACACCTCCATTTTCTTTTCTTTTTCTAGAAGATTAAAGGTAGGCTTCATTGCGAATATGACAAGAATAATTATTACGTACGCAGATTTCTTCATGTATTCTTACTATAATGAAGGAAATGTTTAGAAATGAAAATAAAAAAGTATTAGTCTTAAAGATACTGGAGAAATTGCATTTCAATGTTGTGATTTCAAAGATAGTTGGAAAATATCTGTTAAAGAATCTATGAAAATCTTGGGTGTGGGTGGGTGTAGGTATGAGAGTGTGTGGTTGTGGGTTTGAGTGAAGTAGGAATATTCACCCACACTCACCCTTTTGATGAATATCATAAAAGGACGAGTTTTTTTTCAAGGGGAATGAAACCTTCTTCCATACTAGTAACTGTAGGATTTATAAAGAGAATAGTTTTGTTAAAATTAGACTATGACAACAATAGTTTGTATTAGTTACAGGACGATTTCAGCATTCTAAGAAAAATAGGTTTATTAGTAAAACTATATCCATACGAAACCTGAAAAGTTCTTCCCACGAGTACGGGTTTGATGATAAACCTATTTTTTAGTGTACCTTTGGTACCATATTCTTTCGACAAAAGAATGAAAGTTTCGAACTCGAAATTTCTAACAAAAGGTGTATTATGTCTGTAAAATTTTTGAGGGAGTTCGAACTCACGAAGTTCCATGACATGGTCACTATAGAACTTTTAGAATTCAGACAGTATCGAATGAGGAAATATAATAGAAACACTTACAAAGAAATAAAATATCGCACGATCAGAGCCACGCTATGAAAATTAAGAAATCTTTTTCTTGGCATATTTTTTTTCGATTTGCCATGCTAGAGTGTGAGTGTGGATATCCTTCTTCTGCCACGTCCACACCTGCACCTACCGAAACCCTTATCCCCACACTTACACGCCCCAACTATCCTACACCCTCATACCCTTACTCAAATCCTACTAATTCTGCTTCCAAAAATTATTATTACTAAACAAATGTATTCTCGTTTCAGATTCTCTAATCATCACATTTTGCTTTATCAAAAATGTTTCCATTTCTGCTCACCGCTGGTAGCATTATTGTTGGAGCTATTTTTGGCTGGAAAATTGTTGGAATAGCCGATAATGCTCAACGTGATGCAACTTCTGTTGCTCAGCAAGCTGTAAATGTAGTTGATAATGCTCGACGTGACGTAGCTTCTATTGGTCAGCAAATAATAAACATAACCGATGACTTTGTACGTGGTGTTGCTCAGAATGTCAATCTAATAACTGATGCTTCTGTTTGGTCTGTTATGACGTTAACTAATCGTGTCACTATTATCATGTATATGTTGGCAGCTACTGCTTTGGGTTTGATGACCGTATGTGCACTTGGCTTTCTTTTGTATTTATCTCATTTCTCACCATGTCTTCAAGCGATTGCCTGGACTCTGATGGCTGCCGCGTGCTCTTTTATGTTTCGCATGTATGTTCAACATTCAAGGATCTGTTGGCATATGATTAAAGGTGAGACAAATATAAATGATGAATTTAATACGCACATCCACATCCAATAGACTTATTATTTGTATATAAGAAGGTTAAATACCCTTGTAAATGTTTATAGAAATGCTTCAAAATCATCCTGTATCATTTTGTAGAGTCCGTGATAAGTAAGAAATTCGTGGAAATGATCATCCCATGTTTTGATGTTGATATGAAAGTAAACATATGTTTAGTGTTAAATTGATTCATTTTTTCAGAATGTGATTAAAGGTAAACAAAAGTTAATAAAAATTACAAAAATCATGAAATTGTTGTGTCAGAAGCGTTCCTCTCTTCCATTTTATACTGTAGAAAACTAAAATAGAACTTAATTAATATTATTATCTCAATTAAATTAAGTTGAAAAATGTTTTATTTCTAAAACTAAAGCTATTCGAAACTACTATGATATACTATGAGATTTTTTAAGTATAAAAGTATGATATATTTATTTGGGAGAAATGTCTTTTGATCATCGAAAAAGGAGTGAAATGATCACCAAATTAGAAAAAACCGTTTAAAAATAATCAAATAGAGTAAGAAAGGGTGATTTGGCACATGAATTTTTATTTTTGTGTTATTTTGCTAATAGTTTTTTTTATTTTTAAGGATGGAAAACTTTTTTGATTACAAAACATCTAGTAAAAATATTTCTCTATCGATTGGTATTTTTAATTTCTAAAATTCTCTTCTGATAAAGTTGCAGCAGTCGTTTAAGTGAGACTAACTAATAGTTTTGCCAAATTACCCCGCATGGGGTGATTTGGCAATCCCATTTATTTTACTGATAAACAATAAAATCTAATTTACTAAGCTATTTTAAATTATTTTTTTATAAAAATTATACCATTCGACAGTTCAAACATTTCTCTACACACCTATACTAATCTTTGTTTTCACCTTTTTACCACATCCAGGTGTAATCATTTACAAAAAGATACCCAAAAAAAGTTGTGCAAAATTACCCCTTCTTACTCTATTTTATTATTTTTAAACTGTTTTTTCTAATTTGGTGATCATTTCACATACAGATAAATTAGGTGATCATTTCACTCCTTTCTGGTGATCAAAACACTACTCGTCCAAACTAATATATAAATTAATAGTAATTATTATCTATTTATATCTTTCTTTTTTATACTAAAATATTTTAACATTTTTCTTATATATGAAAATTAAAAGAAGTCCAAAGAGAAAAAAAATATTAAATCATAAAAAATCATCTAAATGAATTTTGTTTTTGAAAATCAAATTCATTTTCTTTTATAAATGAATATCATTTCATATTTTATATAGGAAATTCTGGAATTTATATTCAAAAGATAAAATATCAACAAATTCGCTCTCTTTATATCTTTATTGAGAAACTCTAAAATCATAAAATCGAATTTTTATTCGTTCCATTTCAAATTATTTCAAAAACTTAAACAATAGTTCTAATAGTCCAAATAATTTTTTATTTATCTCTTCAAAACAAAAATATTCTATTAAAATTTTTTAATATTCTTATATAAAGTAAATTAAAATAAACTATTTATTTTTCTATTATTATCAAATAAAGTTATTGTATTTTCTCTTTTTTTAAGATTCTTTTCAATCAAATCATTCCACAATTAGTACACCGACTATATCAAAGAATCCAATAACAACCCAGTCTCAAGTAAAACAAAGTATGTTTCATTAAATAAAAAATACTTTTATTGCTTTTAAAATTGAGATAGAACTTTTTCATAAATCATTTTTATGAATTAATTTATACGAATGAGAGTAAAAGTTAACATCGAAAGTTTTCTTTTCTAATTAAATTAAATATTCTTCACAAATATAGAGAAACATTTATAGAATTGTTAATCAAATTAATCATTCGAATAGTTTTCTAAAAAAGAAAATAAAATTATATTAAGAGCTAAATCAGGCGTGTCATGTTACCTGTTACTATCACTTCCACTTACCCAGGTCACAGTAAGTGTTTTCATAATTGAAAATATCATATTTAACAGCGATCAGTCACTAGTTTTACTATTGATTGTTGATTACGGAATGATAATTAGATCACTTACCAGTTACCTGGTAACTGATATGACTTACCACTTACTAGTAACAGTAACCACTTACCAACGATATGGTAAGTACTAGCAGAAACCTTTTTTGACAGCCTCTTACCAACACTTACCATATCATTGGTAAGTGGTAAGTGTTATCAGTTACCAGATAACTGGTAACCAGTACCACTTACCACTTACTAGTAACAGTAAGGGGAATGTGACACCCCTGGCTAAATATATTTATTGAAAATTAAAATTAATTAGACTAGTTTTGTCTTTCATCATAAATATTTTTTTTATATTATGATTAATTAATTATCAAGAATAAAATAAAATTTATTTTACAAATAATATCATTATTTCATCTATAGAATTTATTCAAAATATTTATTCTCTTTAAAATTAAATATAAAACTTTCAAATCATTTTCTTAATTATTTATTCATTCTTTTTTATTTAATTAGAAATTATTTATTTTTACTTTATTTTTTCTCACTTAGTAAAGTATTCTAAATTTAAATTGGTAAAATATAAAATCATCTATAATTCTTTTAAACATAAAAATAAACAAATCAAAATAAAATAAAACATTTCTGCTACAAACAATTAATAAATATTAAATTCACATAGCAATTTTCATTATTTTAATAAAAGATCAATTGAAAAGAAATATTTTCTAATTAGAAAATTATTCTTTGTTCTTTATCTAATCGAATAAAACTTAGTTTTTCTCAAGAATATTTTTTTAATAATAAAATTTCATGAATTTTCTTTTAATTTAAATTATTCGAATTCTATTTTTTTTTACATTTATCAGCACAATTTTATTGTTGAGAATAATTCTATTAAAAATATTTTTAACTCATTTTTTAGTTTAAGTATTTACTTTAAAACAATTTTTAAAAAATAAAATTCTTCTACTGAATTAAAAATCAATTCTTTTATGAATTTTCAAATCATTAAAATAATCAAAATTCAATAAGATTTTTTTCTTTCAATTAAATCACATTCCAAATATTCTCTTCAAGATTTTTATTTAAATCATTGAAATAAAAATGATTTTCATTTAAAAAAATATTTTCCGAAATTGAACGTTTTTGAAAATCAAATAAATAATTTTTGAATTAAAAAATTTGAAGAAATTTTTTAGGATTCATTTTGTTCATTAAAAATTAAATTTAAGAAAAAGAAAATTTTATTTTATTAAAATAAATGCAAATACAAGTTTTTCTTCTTATTTTCGTCTTTTTTTGATTTAAAACTAATGAAAAAGATTTTGAATAAAACGAAAATCTTTTGTTTTAGAACAGATTCAAACAAAAAAGAATCATTATAAACAATTTGGAATTACCGTTGCTGGACGAAATGGACACGGAGAGAAATTCAATCAACTCTGTTATCCTGAAGGAATCTTTATTGATAATGATAAATCAATATATATTGCTGATTTTGGGAATGATCGTATTGTTAAATGGAAATTCAATTCACGTATTGGTCAAGTCATCGCAGGTGGAAATGGACGAGGAAATCAAATTAACCAATTGGACTGTCCAACAAATATAATTTTTGATAAAGAAAATAATTCTTTTATTATTTCTGATTTATGGAACGGTCGAGTAATTCGATATTTTGATGAAAATCAGACAAATCAACAAATTCTTATTTCAAATATTTCTTGTCATGGTCTGACAATCGATAAAAGTGGATCTATTTATGTTTCTGATTGGGGGAATCATGAAGTAAGACGATGGAAACAAGAAGATAAAAAAGGTGAATTAGTTGCAGGTGGAAATGGTAAAGGAAATCATCTTAATCAACTCAATTGTCCTACTTATATCTTTATTGATAAAGATTATTCTCTTTATATATCTGATCGTGACAATCATCGTGTAATGAAATGGAAAAAAGATGCAAAAGAAGGAATTATTGTTGCTGGTGGAAATAGTAATGGAAATAGTCTCGAACAATTAGATCATCCTCATGGAGTGATTGTTGATCATTTGGGTCAAATCTATGTGGCAGATTATGAGAATCATCGAGTAATGCGTTGGTGTGAAGGAGATGAAGAAGGTGAAATTGTTATTGGTCAAAATGGTAAAGGAAATCAATCAAATCAATTGATTAATCCCAAAGGTTTATCATTTGATAATGAAGAAAATCTTTATGTTGCTGATTGTAACTATGATCAAATCCAAAAATATGAAAAATTTTGAAATTAAAGATCTTTTTAATTTAATTTGATGAAATTTTTATTTTTATATTTGAAAATAAAATAAAATATTATATGAAAAACCTTGAAGAAAAATAAGTTAGTTTATCTTTCAATTTTAGAAAAGAAAGTAAACAAATATTTTATTATTATTAATTTTAAACTATAAAATCAAAATAAATAAAATAATTTTGATAGAACTTTTGTTGAATGAATAAAATTAAATTAAAATATAAAGTGCAGTGAAGACGATAATTTATATAAATATA
>CAJNOI010001830.1:0-12285 GCA_905250115.1 Adineta steineri | reverse complement strand
GATGTTTGTATAAGTGCCCAATCTTCTATCACATTAATATCGGATAACTGATAAAAAATTGCAAGATTATCTTTTTCAGTAGTTTTTATTCTACCATTTACACGCCGTTTTTTTGTATTTTGTTTTGTTGATTCTGATGAATCAAAACGTTTTTTATTTGATGATATTGATTGTCGTTGTTCATCTGTTGGAAAAATTTCATGTAAAATATTTGCACATAAATGTGCTTTTGTTTTTAATGTTTCAAATTCATCGATTTGTTGTTGAATATCTTCATGCATATTTTGATATAGAAGAAGTTTATCATTTTCCAAAGTTTGTTCTAAACTTAATAATTCGGATTTTGTCGAATTATCTAAAGCTTGTAATTCAATTTCACGTCGTTGTTTCGCTACTTCTAATTGTAATTTCATTTCATCATAGAGTTTTTTTAATTCGTGTTGATATTCAGGTGCTTCTTCATTTTGTATTGATATTAATTTTCTATCGATTAATAAAATACTTTCTTCATATAAAATATTTTTTAATTTTTCAAATTGTCTTTCAATATTTATTATTTCATACATTATTTCATGACGACGTGAATCATAATAATCAATTGATAATGTCGAACAATCATCTTTTCCAAATGTTTGAATAATATGTTGAATTTCATTAATTGAATCAAGACAATCCTCATCAACATCTTCACCTCCATCGTCAGTATCATCTAAATCCGGATTTGTGGAAGGTGATAAAGACAATCTATGTAATGATGTGTTCGATGACATTATTTGATCATCATTTAGATTCATTGTTTATTCAATAATCTTTTTTTTTGCTAGTAAAACCTACGTAAAAGTTATTTTTTCCTATTGTATTAGATTAACAACCAACTAGGGGAAAGTAATAAAAGTGACACCTATTGTTTTGAATAAAGATTTATTTTTATTCATGAAATCATTCGAGAAAGATTAATGGTTTATTAAATATTGAGATATAAGTAAAAGCGATCGTATAAAATATAAAAAATATAAATACGTAGAATTAGAAGAAAAAAAAGAAGATTTCCGGTGCCGGGGATCGAACCCGGGCCTAGACGGTGAGAGCGTCCAATCCTAACCACTAGACCACACCGGATGATAGCAGTGAGTCCACAAATATATATTTATATGTTTTTTCTTTCGATTGATTGAATATTTGTTTATCAGAGTGTTATATCATACGAACAAAAATGTTGATTGGTTTGTTATCAACTGATATATAACTGTCTTTCTTCACGTTGTTTGTCACATGGAGTTACGATGCATCAAAGCAATGTACTGACTCCACTCACCTTCGATAATTATAGAAGGACAGAGAAAATAAATTATATTCACATCGTTTTTATTTTTCAGAAACTAATTTTTTTATGTCGTCGTTACCAGTGTCAGCTGCTAACGAAAATATACCATCAGCAATGGCAAATGTTAAATTTTCTCGTGTAGCACTTAAACCTGGTGGACATAAATCAGCTCAAGTTTGCTTAAACTTTATTTCAGAATTATTGTATTCGCTCTATATATTATTTAGTTAGCTTATTTTGATCAAGACGAAGATGTTGGACATGCAATGCAAACAATATTTCAAGATAAAATGTCGGATGTACCATCGCCAAAAATAATTATTGTACTAGAAGGTGGTATTAATAATTCTAGTGAACGATTCAATGATTTTAATGAAAAACAATTTTCAACATCTGTTGCAAAATTACTCTTAGATATTGGTACGTATGGTGATATATATAAGGACTTTGTATGAATTAATATGTACATGCTTTTTTTGTTAATTTAATATAGGACGAAATAAATTGAGTGATGACCAAGGTGCTCCATGGTTATTTAGTAACCTTCGACATGTATGAAAATTGTTGTATTTTTTATGCATAATATTTTTTTGTTTATGTATTTTTTATAGGATTCAGTTGCTGGACGTATCATTCAAATAACAAGACAACAATATTTAGCTAATGATATACCATTATCACGATTTGTTACAATTGGTATTGATGTTTGTTCATCTGTTTTGGTAGAAAAATAAGATTTTGTTAATAAAAAGTATTCTTATATGTAATTCTAGTTAGAAGAAGCTCCGTATGATTATCAAACACTTGTTGATGCAATTTCGGATAAATCTCAAGATAAAATAAAAAATGAATCAATAACAAATAGTTGTACAAATTCAAGTCGTATATTAAATAAACGTTTATCACGTGTTATTTTATATGGAAGAAAACAAGAAGATCTCACTGATCGACGTACAATATTACAAAAATGTGTAGAAGAAATAGGACGAGTACGAGATAATGATAAAAGTGAATCGGGTATGTTTAACAATTGATTTAATATGTAAAGAAATACAAAAATTATATTTTAATAGTTAGTGTACCAAAAATAATGTTACTGTATGGTGGTGATGTAGATAATGTTGAACCAATTCATCGTTTATTAAATGCTGAAATTGATCGAAGAAAATTTGGTTTGGTTATTATTCGAGTAAGTTGACATAGAATTGAACCTATATTTTTTTTGATATACACATATTTTAATTTTTAGGGTTCTGGTGGATTGGCTGATATACTTGCTTGGGTTTGTGATAAGATTCGAGGTGGTGGAACATGTACACAAGGTTCCGAACAAAAGTAAAGCTAACAAAAAAATATATGTATATATATATGTTAAGAAAATATATATTTTAGTCTATTAACACCAACATTTCTTCGAGAATTAAAAGTACTTGTTAATCAATTACTTGGCAATGATTTAACAGATGATTTAATAAAATTAATCACTTATTTGGCAGTAACTCGATGTAAAAAAATACGTGTTTGTGATGAAGATGATGATCTTTCTTTATATCTTCTTGAAGCATTAGTAACAGGTTAATAGAAATAATTAAATTAATTCAATTGAATCTTTCAGTTTTTTCAGCAAATCAAAATCAACGTTTATCATCATTAAAATTACATTTATCATTAGCTTTTGATTTAAATCAACCGAAATTTGCCAGTCGAATGTTACGTGCAAATCAAGATATACCTGAAGAAGTAAAATATTATTTTGAATTTAATTTTTAATTAATACAATGAAAATCATCCATAGGATTTAATACAATTAGCTAAAATGGCAATTATAAGAGATCAAGTAGAATTTCTTCATGTATTAGAAGATACTTGTGGTATAACATCAGATAATCTTGGTGAAAAATTTGAATGTGAATTAAGTACAAAAATGGTTTGAAGAAGAAGAAAATAAATATTAAAATAAAACTAAAAAACTATTCCCTTTGAATTTAGAATTATAATCATAATCTTTTTCTTGAATGTATTCAACAAGATTTTGGATGTGCTCTGGATGAAATTTATCGATCAGTAAGTTGAATTAAAAATATAAAAAAGAATATTATTTATTTTTATATTTTATAGGCTGATGAAAATAATGAAACTGCAGAAGATGAAATACAATCAATTAATGTCAAATTATTTTTATGGGCAGTATTTTTTGATCATTACAATTTATCATTACATTTTTGGAGACGTCTCAATGCAAGTTTTAAAAAAGATTTGAATTATGTTTTTATTTTATTTTATATTAGGATCGATTATGTGGTGCTCTAGTTGCTGCACTTGTCTATCGTCATACAGCTGATTTATGTGAGAAACGAAGTTCAACAGAAACTGTAACTGTACAAAAATTAAGAGATCATGCTGAGTAAGAAACATAAATGATTTCATTTGATTTAAAAAATATACATTTTATTTAGAATTTAATCAGGTATATGAGATAGAAAATCGTTTAGATTTTGTAATAAGTTCTTGCATATAGAGCATGTCTATATATAAAAAATGAATTTTACTCGAATCATGTTCGTTGCATTGTCTGCGTTTGCTTTTTTAGAGAGATTAGTATTATTAAGAGGACAACTAGAATTTGTCGATCTGAAAGTTTTCTTTTATCAAATTTTGCTAATTTTAGTGAATATGAACAACTTGCTATGCGTCTTGTTCAATGTCTTTATTTATCTAATCCAAATCTAACAAGATTAGCATTAAAACGCGAAAATTTTGAATTTAATAAACTATCATCATTAGAAGTTGCAAGTATGTTTTCGATTTATTTATTTAGAAAAATAATTGTAGACATATGAATTTATTTAGTTATATCGCATAGTGAAAATTTTGTTGGACATACAAGTGTTCAAGAAGTATTTGATAATATTTGGAGCGGAGACACAACTCATAAAGTAATCAACATCTCTCTGATTATTAAGATTTACGGTTATGAATTAATTATTTAGATAAAAGGTAAACATTTTGATCGAATGCTTGCAAGTACTGCGTCTTCATTTGGCCATGCAACAACAGGAATTCAGTATGAGAGATTAAAATTTATCTGTTTTACTTTGAAAGTATAAATTTGTTTTTATTTTTCTAGAGCAAAAGATCAAAAGGATTTCTTTAAATATATCTTTTCAATAAAAAATAAATTATCTCGTCCACGTGTTAAATATCAAGTTCATTTTTTATTCTACATAATTTTCTTATGTTTATTATCCTATCTCGTACTATTTGTTAAACCATCTTTAATTGAATTAAATGAAGAAATGGCATTTTCATGGGAAAATGGTTCATGTGTACATGATAATGCAGCATTTTGTGCAAGACCAAAATCTTTCACTAATTCATGGTCGATTTTACAATTAATTATTAATATTTGGGTATTTATGTTTGCACTTGAAGAATTCCGACAAGTATGAAAAAACGAAATTATTCCAATGAAAAAAACGTTTTTTTAATTTTAAGGCAAAATTCTTTAAAACAAAAGATAATGGAATAAAACAAACATTGCTGCTTTATCTCGATGAATCTTGGAATAAACTCGATGCTCTCTGTGTCATTATGTATGTGGTTTCTATTATTTTAGAATCTTACAATACACGAACTACATTAAATGCATCAAGGTTTACTAATTTTTTTTTTGATAAAATTATCTTTTATTGTTGTTTTATAATAGAGCATTTCTTGCACTTGACGTTGTTTTATGGTTTATACGTTTATTAATATTATTAATGATTGATCGTACAGTAGGACCAATGCTTTTAATGATTCAAGCCATGGTAGGAGTGGTCTGTGCTTTGTGTCGTTTAATATAAGCATGCTTTTTGTTTATGTTGACGTTTTTTTCTTCTGTTTAATATTATTTTTTATAAAATATAATTTTTTCTTTTCATTTGCATAGCTCAATGATATGGTCACATTCTTTTCCATATTTTTTGTCTTTACATCTGCATATGGAGTTGCTTCGTTTTCATTATTGAAAAATGGACAACTTCCATTTGATTTTGCTGTTTTTCGAAAAATTTTTCATGCTGCTTATTGGTAAAATTTTAATAAGAGACACCTTTGTTTTTATGAATTATTTGAATTTTTGACATAGGCATGTATTTGGTCAAATGAATGATCTCGATGATGTTAAAGGTATTTGTAAAGAAGAATTTACAAAACTAATTTTCAATAAACATTGTTTTTTTAGATAATTTTGAAATGACTGGATGGGCTGCATTTGTCTTACTAGCATGTTATATGGCTATTAGTAATATTCTATTAGTTAATCTACTTGTTGCTATGTTTTCGTATGTAATTATTTTATTTTAATTTAAAATCTCTTGTTTTGTTTTTGATAGAAATACATTCGATCGAATGTATTCAAAAATGGATACATTATGGAAATTTCATCGGTTAGTATTCATATTATTATTTCATATATTGCATTGTTTGTTCTTTTAGTTATCATATTATTAAAGAATATACAATTCTTACTCCATTACCACCACCATTGAATCTTCTTAGTACAGGAAATTATGAATTAAAACCATTTAATCGTAAGTTGAAATATATTTGAAATAAAGAAAAATCATATGAACTTATTTGCTGCTTTCCTTTATCTATCCTTTTTCTGTGTTATCTTCTATATTCTAGGGCAGACATCATTTATTGGTGAGTGTGTATTTCTTTCTTCGATATTGTTCATTGAGATTTTTGTAATGTTTGTATGACAACAATATTTTCTCGAAACTTTTATTTTCTTTTTCTTGCCTGCATATACATAAATACATACATATATACATACACAGGTATATTAGTTTTCTTTGAATACTTTTATATTTCTAGCTGAATTATCATCTGAACAAATGTTAAATCTACGACGACGAGAAGCACTTGCCTATGAAAGTGATGTATTTGAACAAGCAACAAAAGAAAGACAATCGGATGTTAATCAACAAGAAAAACTTGATTTACAATTACGTCAGTTACGCAAGATGATTTCACATGTTAAATTGACATGTGAAGCATCAACAATAGATGATTAAATTATTTGCATTATGTATATATTCATAGTTCTTCTTTTCTTTTTTGGATGTATCTTTCACCTATAGCATTGACAATGCATAGAGTGTATTTTGTGTGTGTTCTTCCTAATTGCATTGTCTTTTTTTCTTTTTACATTAATATGTATGTTAATCTTGCTCTTTTCTTTTTGAACGAGTTTAAATAAGTAGATAATGAAGGTAATAAAGAATTTGTCGGTAGACGACAAAAAAGGATAATATCGATGAGTTATTTGAAAAGATATGTAAAGATATGATATGAATAAAATAATGATCATATTTTAGAAAAATTTTAAACCCGGGCCGAGACGGTAAGAGCGTCCAATCCTAACCACTAGACCACACCGGAATAAACAATATCTATTGATTGATATATTTTCCTTGTTTGCCAATCAATACACATAGACATCAATAGTAGTTATGCATAACTTGCTCTAAGTTTAATATAATAATAATTCGATGTTCGATTACATTTTACATTATATCAAACCATTCTATAATGTTCATTAGGATCAACAATAGTTTTATTTTATTACTTTCGCATATTGATCATTGGTTAATAATTTTAAATTTTATTGTCATTCATCAACAGTAATTAATTTCATTGTCATTGGTAAAAATATTTTATTAGATTTATATAATCTTAAGTTTTTATTTCATCTGAATGCTCTGTGAAGCCGATATATTAGGCAAGTGAAATTGATTTGAAAACAGATAAAAATTCATGAAACTTTATTTTATGATCAATTAATATAGAAATATCCGAATCAAGAAGAAAACATTATTTCAAAGCAATCCTAGCGATGTGTAAAAAGTCCTTACTTAGTATTGAAAAGTATTAAGAGTTTTGATTTATTAAAGAGTAAACAAAAATATACTAAGATAAAATAAAAATTGAGAGGAAATTGTTAGTTTATATAACTTTGTAGTTATAAGTTAGTAGAAATGTATTAATCTATATATTGAAGACAAATAAAGCAAGAGAGACTTTCAGAAAATATTTCTAATTTAAATCGAATTTTATCAACAAAGATCAAATATTAACATTTATTTTTTCAAAAATTTTGTTTTTCTTTTCTTTAAGGAAAAACGATCATTTCCAAGGAAATAGAAAAAAGTACAAAACTTGTTTTAGTGTTATTACTAATTATTAGCAACAACATTTCCCTAGAAAAAAAAAGAGTGAGAATCTATTATTTTGAAAGAAAAATCTCCAAGAACAACTAATTAAAGAATTGACCTTTTTCTCTTACGACCTGGTACTCATTTTTAAAAATGAGAACATGAAGTCATTTTACAGAATATGATGTGTTGATATAACACTTATAGAAAATAATATCGTATGTATGCTTTATTTTGTAGAAATATTTTGATTTATAAGAAGATAACTGTTTTCTTTATTGAATCAATTCATAGAAATTTCTTCTATTCATTACATATTATTTCGATCTGGTTTTAATTTTAAAAAGGTAAATTTTCAATTTATTTTTTTTTATTGAAAATAATTATGAATTAGTTTGAAGTTATGAACAAGTTTATTTTTCAATAAACTACTAAATCTCTTCTTGATTTTATTACATAAGCTATCTATTTATTTATATTATTCTTACGCATAGTCCCTCTAAATATATTTTAATAAATAGTATATAAAAATAATTTCTTACATTATTTGTTTCTTTTTCGGTATTTATTAAGATTTACTCAATATTTCATCTAGAGGTGAGAATTTATTGTTATTTGTTCTAAATAACAGATAAATAACAACTAACTTTTATTTTTGAAAAATACCTTTTCTCACCTCATTGTATATTTTAATTGTGTCCGTTATGTAAACTTACATTTTGGAGCGAATTTTCGAAGAAAAAGTTATTTGTTACTTATCTGTTATTTATAACAAATAACTATTGTACAAAAGTTATTGTTGTTTGTAACAGAATAATAACAATAACTTCTCACCCCTAGCTGAAACTAAGAGAAAAAATATTGTTTTTAATCACTAATTACTTCGATTACCTGGTTATATTTTTTTTTGTTGAATCTTTCTATTATTTTGATTACTTTTTCTATGTCACTTATGGTGAATTAGAAAGGTACAACAAAAAAAAAGATTTTAATTACATAAAAATGTTTACATAGAAACCGAATATACAATACAATAGTACTTCATTTGGTCATTTTAACTTTTTGTTTTTGATAAATTTAATTTATGATTGTGCATAGAAACATAACCTTAATTTTTTAAAACATTTATCTACATTCCTTAAGATTCTATATAATTGTTTGTTGCAGTACAAATAAGTTCGTTTGTAATACACATTTATATTAGATCTACACAATGATTCACATGACTTACTATCGAAATATAATTAATATTCATTTTCTATCGAAAAAATCTAGAATATAAGATAATTATAAAACAGAAAGCTATATTGACTGTTGATTTATACACAATGAGATATAAGGAATCGTTACAATCTATTCTTGAAATAAAACAAAAAAACTTGCTTCTCCTTCTTTTTCTTTTTTTTATTATATTTTGTTTTCTGATGAATAACTATATAAAAGACATATCTGCAATAATAGTCATATACTGTCTTAATCTGTAAAATTTTATTCGTTCTAATAAATATTTTTAGAATATTAAATATAAATATAACTGAATTATATATTTTCATTTGATTAAGATTGTGAAGATCAAATTTAGATTTTTTGAACATGCATAATATTACTCGAGAAAAGTAAGAATATTATCATAATGTTAATTTTAGAGTTAGTATTGAATAAGAGATTCATATATTTATATAAATTGAAAACTTGAATTACATATAGTTTATGGTCTTTTAATTATTGAATAATCTTAAATAATACGTTTTCTACTTGTCTCATAATTCTATTCGACTAACATTTATTTGTTTATTTTTATTAATTAATATTTTACTATACGAAGATTTATTTTTGGGTTATTTTTAGTATATAATTGTTGTAATTGTTCATCATGTATATAAAATTCTTATTCTATTAGTTAGTGAATCAAAAATATAATATATAATATTTTATTTAGATATTAATCATCATGGCTGATAGATATTTAAAATATTTTTCGATAAAATCAATTATTATTATTATTGCGTAAGAAATATTCTATTTATTTTATTAGATTATATAATAAGAATAATTTTTGTTAGATTTTTAATTGATAAAATGTCGGCTCAATCGAATTGTTCAACGACTGTTTGGGCAGTGAATGCAACAACAATTGCTGGTTCACCTACGGGTAGTTCAGGTTTCAATTCAACATTATTATATTATCCAACAGGCATCTTGGTTGGTACAAATGATTCGATTTATGTCATAGATTATAAAAGTTCACGCTATCGTATGCAACTTTTTTATCCAGGTAGTCAATTAGGAACAATAATCATTAACACCACCAGTGGCACAGCTCTCAATCAGTTCTCTGGCAGTAAGTAATCGAAGATAATTGATATATAACCAATATTTTCTGTAATTTAGTCACTATTCTTAACATGGATATGAGTGGTAATATCTATGCACTTGATCAAGGAAACAATCGTGTTACAATGTGGGCCTCAGGAGCATCAACGGGTATAGTTGTAGCCGGTGGTAACGGATCGGGCAATTCTCTCAGCCAACTAAATACTCCTTGGGACTTTTTCATTGAGCCAAATACATCCTATATTTGGATAGCTGATTCAAATAACCATCGAATTGTCAAGTGGATAAATACATCGACTGCGATACTTATTGCAGGAAATGGTACTGGCTCACAAGCTAACCAATTTAATTTTCCAGACGGACTATTCATTGATACATCTGATTCAAATACATTTTATGTAGCAGACTGTTATAATCATAGAATCCAAAAATGGCTCTATGGAGCAAGCAGTGGAACAACAGTGGCAGGACAGTCAGGTGTGTCTGGTAGTGCACTTAATCAGCTTTATTATCCATATACTTTGACTATGGACATGAATAAATCATTGTACATTGCGGATTATTCAAATCATCGAATCGTTGTATGGTTATTAGGAGCTACATCCGGCATACTCATTGCTGGTACAGGCACCCACGGAGTATTACCATCTCAACTATATAATCCTTTATATATCAGATTTGATTCAACTGGAGCACTTATTGTCGATGATTATTATAACAGTCGTGTTCAAAGGTTTCCAGTTATTTGCTGTAAGTTTAATAAATAAATATTCAATTTAATTCATTTTTATAAAATATATTTGAATTGTATAGATACATATGACGAGAGAACGTTGGGAACTGCCCAATCGAATTTTTTGATATAAGCTATTGGATTAGAGATTATTCACTATGTAGATCCCAGATATGAGTATAAAAAGTCCTCTTATGTCTTCATGGGATGGTTTTCTAGAAAACCATTCTCAGAAATAATCAGCTTTTTACTAATTGTTGTTTTTATCCGCTCGTATTATGGAGCATATTGAATTGTCTATAAAACAACTGTTTCTGTTTTAAATTGAATCCTCGAGAGAATACAGTCATATAAATCCATATGACAGTTGCATACTATAGTAACTTAATACCAAAATAGAAAAGTTTATAATATTTTTCTTCAAGTTCATTTTTTTGTAAGAGAGGAAAATTTGTCGTTTTAAAGACAATTTGATATGCTCTATAATCTGAACAGAAATAAAAACAATATTTAGTTAAAATTTTATTATTATTAGATATCGTCTAAGAAGAAAAGAAGGCTTTTACTTACAATTTATTTTGCTTAATGATATTTTTCTTTATTTTATATCTTCTAGCACCAAATACGATATCATCATCAACAACATCAGTATTAACCAACTCAACATCAATCGCTGCTACATTACAAAGTAAGATGAAACACATTGAATCAAAAAACAAATATCTAAATTATATGATCATGTGTTTTTTATCATAGACACAACAATGGCTATTTCACTTACTACCAATAGTCTTACAACATCAGCAAGTGAGTAGAAAATTATTTGAAAAATAAAAAATACAAACATCAGATGTGTTAACTTTTGTCGCATATAGAATATCGGTTTTAAAAATGGTTTAAGTTTATTTATTATACTAGGACATATCCAATAATTGATTTTGTAATATTTATTTTAATTAAAGAGTTACTGTCAAATAGTTTAGAAAAACAAAATTGTTTTAACATGTAAAAGTATTGCATTAAACTATAGTAATACAGTGCAGCCAAGCGTTTATAGCAACGCACTTTTACAATGAGAAATGAATAGAAAATAATATAATAAACTAATGCATATTTTTCATGATGTATATTCATTTGAAAAGTTATAAAAATAACTCTAGTATATAATATTTAGTTGATGTTTTGTTTATAATTTGAAACATCTAATTTAGATTAATAAGATTCTATGATATAAATATATATTATACATATATCTTCGATAAGATGATAATGTTACATGTTATTTAAAAATTGAATACTCCTATTTATAGTATATGAATAGCACGGTAATATCTATGAAACGTCTAGGATTTATGAAGATAAATATGTTTGTAGGATATTTCGAGTAATAAATATTAAAATTGAATTTTACAAGAGATAAATAAGATAGCCGTAAGTGTTATTTTTTGAACAAAATTATTTAAAAAGATAATACCATGATATATTCGAATTTATTTTTAGAAAAATAATGAGTTTTATTCCACACTATTGACAAAATACATTCATTTTTAGTAAATCGATATTTTTGTATTTCTTCTAATTGACTTAACAGATGGAATTCAGAAAGTTTGTTTTGCAGATATTTAATAGGGATGCCTTATTATCATTACTTTTTCTTTTTTCAGTTTAATGTATATACATTAAACTGAAAA
>CAJNOI010001829.1:0-12287 GCA_905250115.1 Adineta steineri | reverse complement strand
AAATCTCTTACAACCATTATTTCTGGTGGATCGTAGATAATTATTAGTGATTGCGGTTGTGATGTATATTCAGAACATTCAGGAAGATAATTTTCATCATCCATTGTCTATGTTATTTACCTTTCTGATTAATCTATACAATTATAAAAAGATATTTCATTTTTTTTTTCTATAGCTTATCGAGGTTTGAATCGCTGTATTATTTTAGATAATAATCAACTTAACCCAACGAGCTGTACTATTTGATTGAATACTAAACAGTCATTATATATAAATATATAAAGCAATGGTAAAATCATAAGTAACACAGGTGACTAATATGAGAAAATAAAAAATATGATGTGAATTGATGCAAAACATTGTAAAATCATGCCCTGCTTGTCTTTTATAAATGTTATTTCTTTCAATGTATTATAGTTAATTGATGTAATTTATTTTTATTTTTTTCTTTCATATTTTTTATGAAAAATATAGAACAAATCGGACTGATGGCGAAAGCAACATTCAAATAAAACAATTTTTGCATATATCAATAACAGATAGATAAAAATCGTTTAAAAAACACTCGAAATTAACGATTTATTTGTTATCTTAGAATTTTCTCATCAAAATGAGATCTATATATTTTTTTCTCTTAGTTATTGTGTTTCTTTTTTCTTTCAAGACTCTCCGTCTTTATTAGTCTGTATGAATAACATTATAATGAGAACAAGACAGAAAACATTGTAAGCGGCGAGTGAAAGAGATAAACACAAAAGAAGAAAAAGAAAAGCAAAAACATGAACAGAGCAAATAAATCTCTTTATTTATTCGCATGATCAGAAAGAAAGTACGAAAAGAAAAATCAGACAAAAAAAAATCATTCATCATCAGAATTTTGTTGTTCATCATCATCATCATCATTATTTGTTTCATCAACATTACGTAAAACAATTTCACCTTCATAATTATAGAAATGATACTCAGCTGTTGCCATATCAAGAGCCCAACGAAATTTATCTCGTTGAGTTTTAGAATAGATTTTCTCAGTTGGTACATTCCATTTTTTACACCTTAAATAAAATCAATGAAATATGGGTTTTTTCTTCTATTCTTTACTTACCATGCTATACTTATACGTGGATCAAGATAATTCAATTTTGATGTACCAAGTGCAATATCTTTATTTTCTTCTCGATCAACTACTTGTACTTCGAGTTTTTTCAATGCTTCTTCTGAACGCTGTACTTTCTTTTCAGCTTGTTCCATTTTCTTTTGTGATGCTTGACTTTTTGTATTTTTATATTCTACTGATGCTCGTTTGTATTCTGCTTGTTGTTCATCAACTTCAGATTTTTTTGCATCAATCTTAACAAAACAGAAACAAATTTTTACTTACAAAGCAAAAAAAATTAGTTTTATTACTTTAGCTTTAAGAGTTTCCATGCTTTTTTCATATGTTTTTGGTACAGCACGTTGATGATTACATAGTAATGCAACTTGACGATTAGCACGATTATAAGCGAGAAGTTTTTCTGGTATAGATGCCGATGATTCTGTGAGTGAATCAAGTTCATCTTGAAGTGTCTTTGAAGCGTTATACGTTCGAAAGACTTTAGCTGTAAGACCATCCATCAATTCGCTTAAATATTGATTAAGACTTGATGTCTAGAGAAAAAAAACACGAATCAATATTTTACACATAATAAAAAGAATAGATATTTTCTTACTTGAAGACGATCAAATAATTCATCATTACCCTCTTTGTTTTCCATAAATAATTTTAAATTTTTATATACACGTGATTCAACACTGACTTTATTGGTATATCTATTTAAGAAAAATAAATAATAAGCATTTTTGATCTATATATTGATATTTATAAACAAAATGGCTCTTCAAGAATTGTTACTAGAGCTAAGAAGCTTTTCATGTATTAACATACAATCGTTGTCTTTTATGTGAGTATATCTAACTGATAACTTAAACTTCTGATGATTGTAGAAAACAGAAAAGTGAGTCAATTTCAATATAAAAACAATTTACCTGATACTATCTTTGCCAAGAAAATCAAATTCAACAACATTCTCTCCAATGCCATCAATTTTATCGTATAATTTAATATGTTCGATACGTAAGGAACAACAACCGACTGTATCAGCTTCGTCTTCATCTTTTTCATTACCAACACGAAGTGCAAGCTTAAAATAAGAGAAATAAATCAAAATTCTCTTATTTTTTCATAATTTACTTTGTCAATAAAATATAGTGCAACAGCACGTTGACGTATACGCATTTCTTTACTTTTCCAATCGATTTGATAATTTTCACGTATTTTATCAATAATTTTATGAAGTTTTCGAGCTTTTTCATATTTTTGCCAATCTCGTTCACCCTATCAAAATAAAATTCATTCAAAAAAAAGGATAATTAACAAAATAAAACAAACTTTAACACGCGATGATGCATTTAACATAATATATTTATTATTTCCTCGAATATTTTCTGTCCACATAACTAACCATGATACTTTATTATCATGTCGAACTTCTTTCCAATGATGTCCTTCAGGTGGTTTTGGTATATGTGCTTCTTTACCAATATTGATTATAATATCTTCTGGACTAATACGTTTTTTAACACAACCCATTTTAGGATGTTCACCACGACCACGAAATAGTCCAGGTGGTTCAATCTTATAATTTCCAACTGGTTGTCGATGTTTATCCCACATACAATAACCATATTCTTTTCTTACTTTTTCATTTTCATCTCGTAATTTTTTTTTCTCTTCTTTACTCATAGCTTTACGTTGTTCAGTTTGTTCTTTAAAATAACTTGCAACTTGTGTAAAATCACATTTACGTATATCTTTTATTAATTCACGTTCAGCTTGTGACATTGATTTACGCCAATCGGCCATAAAATTATTATTAAATACATCTTTAGATGTATAATCATGCTCCAACATACGGGCATAGAATGTCATAATTTCCTCAGCTGGATCTTTTAATTTAACTTCCGTACCTAAAAGAAAAAATTTCGATTTATTTTTCTATTCAAAATATATGTATAAAAAATTAATTAACAAACCATTATAAAAAAATTTCACATTGTGTGGTAATGATTCATATAGAGGTGGAAATAATGGACCTTTATGTTCAAGTGTTGTCCATTTACGACCGTCTGTATATTTTTCTTCTTCCCACCATCTCCAAATATCTTCTTCTTCTTCTGCTTTTTTCTTACGTTTACTAGTTGTTTCTTTAGTTGGTGATGATGTTGGTGTTACTTTTTCGTTTTTAATTTTATTCGATGATGGTTTTGTGGAAAGTTTCTTTTTTTGATGATGGTTTAACATCTGACTTCTTTTCTTTTTTTACAACAACTGGTGTTGTAGAATTCGATTTTTTTCGAGCAGCTGCTTGATTTTTAGCTTTTTTTGCCTGAAAAAGAAATTCAATTTAATACAACATATTTGTATCTAACAAGTATATGAAAATCGTAATATCTTCTAGCACAACTTTGTTACATATAGGTTACTCATGAGGATTGAAATAACCTTCAATAGTAAGATGAATTATTAGATAGACTCGATATATAACAAATGATTCATTTTTAATTATGAAGTTAATAAAAATAAATAAATGAATCTTACTAATGGCATATCATCATCAGATTCAACATTTGAATTTTTACGTTTGGGTGGTGATGGTTCTTTTTTAAAAGTCACTGGTGTTGTTTCTGATTTTGGTTCTTTCTTTATAGTTGGTGTTGTTGTTGTTGTTGTTTCTTTTTTCACTATAGAAGTTTTCGGAGAATCTGTTGTTGGTGTTGATTCAGTCTTAGGTTCTTTTTTAATTGTAGGTGTTTTCAGTGAATCTGTTACAGGTACAGAATCTTTTTTTCCATTGACTGGCGTTGTTAAATGATAACCATTCATAGCAGCTGCTTTTTTCGCCTAAAAGAATTTTCCAATGTATATATATATAGGTAATATGTATCTATAGTTCTTACCAATGGTTTATCATCGTCATCCGATTCTTCACTACTATGTAGAACACGACTTTTTCGTTTTGATGGTGAATCATGAATAGGTTCCTTCTTATGAATAATAGTTAATTTTGTCTCATTTCCATTTGATATTCTTGATGAAATATTATTAAATTCTTTTTTAATAGATGTTGAAGATGAATTTGTTTGATTTTTGCTATTATTATTTGTTGTAAGAACAACAGGTGGTAATTTTGGACTTGCTATACTCATCTTAGAGAATATATTTAAAGATAGACAGAAGAAACAAAAAAGTCTAGACGATTGTGATTATAATAACGAAAATTTTTGTGCACACAATGAATGAATGAACCAACGAACGAACGAATATATTGTGTATGTATATAGCGTAGGACTTTGTTTTTGATAGAAGACGACGAAACAGAAAGAGACAGACAACTCATTGGATATATTATGAATCATTCCAAACAGATGAGTTTATGGTGGTGTAATAATATAAAATATTCTATTTAAACTATAATAAACTTGAAATTTTTTATTTAAAAATTAATTCATACATTGTATTGTTTTTCAATATTGATAAAACTAACAGATGTCACTAATTCATAGTTATTTCTTAAAAATTCTCTCGCTTCAATAAAATTCTAATACATATTTTTTAAAATGATACTAATGAACTACATTGTGTATTTATACAAAAATAGAATTCAATATGAATATAAATGTTAAATAGTACATTGCAAACTTTTTCTTTTATATATAATCATATATATTTTCTCTTTTTTTCTTCTAATTCTACATTTGTTCTTTTAAGACATAAAGCAAGCGATTATGGAAGAGACAAATTAGAAAGGTTCTTCTTTTTTATCTCTAACATAATAATGTAGTTGCTGTGTGAATCCATAAGGGCTTTATTGACGTCTTTTACACTATATCCATTCCGAGACATGTGTCATATGTATTTATTCTTAGCACGAATATATTTTTCTGAGAAAACAACTATCATGCAAGTGCGAAATGTAAAAGATTTTCTTAGTAGATAGAAAAGAAAAATCGATTATCTGTCTATATCTAGCTTGAATAGATAGTTAGACATGTTTGAAATAATTCTGTTTATTAGAGAGAATGTCCTTTTTCTTTTTTGATCTTTAGTTTTCTTTGAAAGAATTTTGTTAGAATACATTAATATTTTCTAGTTAATTATATTAGTTCATATTTGTTGCATGTCAATCAAAAACAGATCTGTTTTTCTGTGTTCAATCTATACATTATGCAAAAGATCATTAAAATAAGTCTTTAAATATGAGAAAAAGTCAAATAAATATTTAACAAAAGTATTCTAATATACCATAATGATTGACTAAGTATGTAAGTTATATTAAAAATGATGTTTTGTTTATTTCATCAGACTATTACTCCTACATTCATAGACAATAATAATTTCTACTTATTTAATGTTGTAGTATTTTTATTTTTGTGCTAGTAAAAAGAGAAGAAAATGGAAGGAAATAATAAAAGATATGATATTAGATGTTTATACTTAAGGCAATCTAAAATTAGTGTCGTCATTCTCTTATTTTCTTATAAGGAAGCTCAAAAAATTTTTCCTTTTTTTTTCTCATTATATACTGATCAAATGATATTCTATATTTTCTGATGTTATTTCATCAGTATTCGACTAATATTATCATATTAAACTTTCCAGAAGGTCGGCTTTATTATGAGATGTGACAGTAGCATTAACGCTGTGTGAGTATATTTTTGGATAATTTTCGATAGAAATAAATTAGAATAATATGAAACTTTAATTATTAGAAGAGAAGAAATAGCAATGCATTGAATTATATATGTATGATTTCGAAAGATTTTTTCGTTTAGTTTCCTAACTGTCAGAAAAATGTTCTTTTTTTAATTAAAGAAGAGTAAAAGACCTGGTTCTTTTTACAGGAATCGCCAGAAGATTGTCTGAAAGATTCGATTAGAATATTTATAATTTTTAAATAATTAAATTTCTATATAATAATCTTGCGTAGGTAATAAATTTTCATTTGATAATTGAAACACACATTTGATAATCAAAAACTCACTGTAAATAACTCACATAATACAGGTTTGTTTTCAAGAAAGATACATGCAAAAAACCTTTCATCTATATCTCTGCTTTTTGATAGTGAAAACCATAGCTTTCTATTATATTTCTAGTAAAGATTATTCAAAGCAGACTCATTCAACGTTAGTAGCACAATCATATTCGTTAACAAAACAGATTTTCTTATAATGATAGTAAATGAATGGCGATAAATGACTACATAAACAAAGAAACTTCCGATGAATATTTCATAAGATATTAACGCTAGTAATTTTGAATGATCCTAAGTATATAAATAAAAATTGATTAAGTTAACTTTTCTTTATATAACAGTAGAGAAAAGAAATCCTTCGAAAGTGATTCATAACAAGCATAGATTTATCGTTACTATTTCTTAGTTTCTGTCTACGTTCTCGTGTCTGTCATTATGATGTTTTATTCTTCGACAGTTATAGTTAAGTTAAGCCTGTCATCGACTATATGATAATATACTAATAGAGTGTTAGAAAAAAACTAATTAGCAACTTTTTTTATGAGGAAGAAAAAATGTTTTTTTTCTTCTTGAAATTAAATTATCATAAATACTGAATTATACCAACTATTTGTATTATATTATTAGGAGTGAAATTATTGTTTTTTTCTTTTTAATATTTTTAAAATCACATTATAGATTATGTACGAAAGAAACCAATCATAATTATGTCATCGTTAAATTTAACTGACGAAGATTTTGTTATCGATAGCGATGTATTATCATCAATTCGTAAATCACAATCACTTGCACGTAATCCATTTGATCATTATGTTAATGGTGTATGTGGATTAATTATTTGTCTTCTCGGTATTGTTAGTAATGCACTTAGTTTTTCAATTTTAATTCGTCGAGTAATGCGTTTATCAACATACGTTTATTTAGCTGGTTTATGCTTAAGTGATTTTACGACTTGTCTTTTTCTTTTACCTGGTTATATATTAAATGCATATCCACTTGAAATACCTGATTATGATTTACCACGAACATATGCCTATACAAAATTACTTATCATTGCAGGTAAAATATTAAATGAAATATTTCATATAATTTATATGATATAATAATCGAACTTTAGGTGCAATTAGTACAACAGGTCGTGTACTTAGTGTATGGCTTTGTGTAGCTTTTACAATTGATCGATGGATAAGTAAGATTAAATTTATTTATATTAATTAAAAATCTATATATATATTGTTTATAATTAAGTGATTTGTCGTCCATTTGTCGGTCCAATTTATTGTACAATGAAAAATGCTCGATGTGTAACATTAATTATTTTTATAATTGGTATTTTTTATGCATTTCCACTTGTATTAGAATATGAACCACATGAAGAAACTGCTTTAAATGAAATACTTTTTGCAAATACTAATAAAAAGAACTATCGTTATATATTAAGTAAATTAGGAAAAAATTCTATTTTTCGATGGACTTATGTTTTAATTAATGCACTTGGTGTTTATGTTATTCCATTAACAATTATTATCATACTTAATAGAAAATTACTTATATCAATTCGATTACTTGAACAACGCTCAGCAGAATATAGAGCACCATCACCTACTAAACAGGGTATAAGAAGAAAAAATGTTGTTTTTTAGATAGAAATGATTCAGAGTTTTCTTATTCATATAAACAAGAAAATAAAAAGTTATATGTTTTATTTATTCAGAACAAAAATTAGAGGAATTTTAAAAATATATCTTTCTAGAAACTTCTTCGTAAGACAATATGCCTTGTATTTCAAAGATATTTAAAGAATGAGAATGAAAATCTGTCAGATTAGACCTAGATCATGTTTAAAGCTAAAAATTAAATATAGTTTGATAAGCATCAGTATATTACTAAAATTCTCTCGAGGAAAAGATGAATTTTACTAGTCATTACTATAATTAAGTGAAATGAAGAATTTTAATTTTTACCAAATGACTTTTTAATTCAGGTAGAATAGACAATATTGAAGTTATTTATTTTTTTGTTTTAGGTGTAACGGTAATGCTACTAGCAACAACAATATTACTTCTTGTATTTCGTTTACCATCAGCTACTATATCAATAATGTGGTTAATAAGTGCAAAAATGTTTATCAATGAAAAACCACCATTTCTTTTACGAAAATTTCATTCAATTGCTAATTTATGTGCAACATTAAATGCAGCAACAACATTTATTATGTTTATTATATATGGAGCAAAATTTCGATCAGAATTTACAAATATTTATTGTTGTTGTTTAAATCGATTGAAACGAAAACAAGTACTTTTTAATAATCAACATGAACAAAATATAAAAGAAATTCTATCGAGTGATATTAATGTTAATGAACAAAGTATTACGAATCAAATAAATCCATTTCCAATCAATCAATCTTATGGAAAAGTTCGTCAAGTTGATACTCGACATAGTAGTAGTGCAACAACAACAACATCAATTTCATCTCTTCCGTCGTTAAGACGTCTAAGATATCAACGAAGAAGTCCACGTTATTCAATTGAACGAGAATATGATTTTATGAATCATAATAATCCTAACAGAAATCTTCAACAACATTATGAGCTTACCACATAAAATGATGAATGTTATTGCACATATCAAATTTTCCTTTTCTTTTTCTGATGTTGTGTTTACTGCTTTATTTATTATATTCTTGCTCAAAAGCTTAACAAAATTTGTATGTATGTATGGTTGTAGATATAATTATTTATTTTTATTGTTTGTTCGTAAGAAATTTTTTTATTTCTAAAAAAAAATATTAACAATTAAATTAGTTAATTATATAATTATGTTCATTTTCTCGATAAATAGAATGAGTATTCGAAGAGATCAAACGATTTTTTATGTCACGCAAATCGTGTAAGATAAAACTAAGTAAAGATCTAAATTGTTTAAATTATTTTTGTCTAATGATAAAAAATATCTTTATCGACATAACTATATCACGCAAGATTTTTACCGTTGGCAAAAAAAAAAGAAATAACAATATTAATGTTCATTGAATTATTCTTTATTTAATTGACAAAAACAGATGTGTTTCTATATTGATACAAATTTTTCTATTAATCAAAAATTAAATAATACCTCTCATTACATTTAATGCTTCTGTTAGTGAATAAGTTTTGTAGATATACTTGTAAGGTTAAAAAGTACTATCGCATGTTTCGAGATTCAAACAACGTGTGTCTTCAGCGTACTACTATACGCCTCCGAAACATGAATTCTGAAGAATGCTAACAGGCAGTTGACAAGACGATATCGAAAGTAAAAACTATACTACACATAATCGAGAAAAGAAAATTAAGGTTAATTGACGACGATAATAGACTGATAAAATACGTAGTATTCGCTAAAATGGATGACGTCAAGAACTACCATACAGTAATTAGTCCCTACTGTCGATAAACCTATAGAATATCATGATGAATGAATCATATTTTACAATTCTGTATTTCTAATAAAATCTACCTTAGTTTAAAAGTGTCATTCATTGAACCAGAAGTAATACAGTATCTATAGTGCTTTTCATATAAAGAAAACAACACAGTAGATTTATATCATGATCATTGATTCTTCGATAGTATCGATTCTCTTTGAATTGATTTTATCTAATCTAGCGCGTAATTTCGCAAAAAAAATTCTTTATTTTTTCTACTATTCCGAAATCTAAAACAATCGTAATTATTGTTTAAGTTAATATTTATTACAAAACTTATGATATTTTTTTATTAAAAAAAATAATTATTTATAAAAATCTCATGAATAAAACATCAACAATAAAATCTAATTTGATTGCGGAAAAGTGTCGAGCAATCCTTCGAGAACGTTATTGTAATCGTACTCATGAATATGGTACTTTTTCACAACAGTACGTTAATGGGTGTAAGCATTTTTTTGATTTTTCATAAATACGAAATTTTATTTTCAAAAATTTTGAAATTTATATAACATTGATAAATTTTATTATCTTATATTTCTAGAAGATGTTTACCAAACACATACAAACATTGTTATTCACCATGTAATATCAATAATCATCCAACACCAATTAAATGTTATGAAAAACAACCTTATTGCAATACAATATCAGTCAATGATTGTTGTATTGATTTAAATATTGCTCCTATGAAACCTATTTTAAATAAACAAACAAGTCATATTCAATATTTATCAATACCATCAGATAGTTGTATACAAATGATTACAAATTCTATACTTAATAAAGTTCGATATAAAATTTCTCAAGAAGAAATATCTCTTTTATATTGTTGTCTTCCATCATTAATTCGACAAATAATGTGTAAAAGTCCATGGTTAACACCAAATGATATTATTCAATGGTTAAGTACAGATATTATAGTAAAAAGATTTTTTATAATTAAAATAAACATATTATCTTATTCTTTCATTAGAAAGAAGCAATGACTGATTTCGATGATAATAATCTTCCGAAGAAATCATACATAAACGATCATGATAATTTATCATTATCTGAAGATATAAAATCTCAACAATCAAAATCTATTCTTGATTTACCCAATAATATTTATCCTAAACAATTAAAAAGTAAACCTTTATCAGAATCTCAACATTCATTTAGTAGTCAACAAAGTGATGATCTTCAATCAAATACTTATAGCTCCACTAGACTTCCATTACGAGGTCTAATAAAATGATTTCTTTTGATTTTATATATTTTATTTTATTAATAGATAATAAAAATAATCAAGAAAATGAAAAAAGTATTTCATTATTATTTTCTATTAAAATTTGATTTAGGTTTATCTATAGATACAATCAAATCAAAAAATATTGAATCAGATTTATCTATGAATACAATCAATTCAAAAAATATTAAATCAGATTTATCTATAGATACAATCAATTCAAAAGATATTGGATCAGGTCGTAAATTACAAATAAAAGATCAATCAGCACCTGTTCGTATTGAATATCCTGGCACAAAAGATCCAAAAACTATTCAAAATGTGAAACAATGTTTAGATTTTTATCATAAAATACGAGAATATTTTGATGATGATGTAGCTGCCATGCTTCTTAAGTGTTGTTTATGTTATGGCGATTGTTCAGGAAAACGATAGACATAATAAAAAAGGTGTTATTCTTTTTATAATTAAGTTGTTATTTATACGACAGAAAGAAAAAAAAATAATCGCGACATTTGTATATCGACATAAGAGATGTCATGATTATGTAAGAGAAATTACATACTTAAACTATATAAACAAATATATACATAATAGAAAAATATGATAAGTTTTTGTTATATATCAATTTGAAAAATTTAAAGACGTCGAAAAGCATAATTTGACTTAATTTTCAAGGAGAAAAGGTGTGGTTGTGTGTATACACTATGTAAAGAAATGTTTTCTAATACTCAATAGTTTGTGAATTAATTGTATCTGACTTGTTGTTAGTAACGAAAAGAAAAAGAAAGCGTGACACTTTTTGATTTTACTTAAATCGAAATGATGTTATTGTTATTGTTATTATTACAGTTGCAACTGTTACTTAAACACAAAAAACACTTTAAATGATTCGATAGTTTCTTTTTTTCTTCTTCCGAAAGTGAGAAGAAGAAAAAAAAAATGAAAACATTAATTTTGAAGGTAACGAATGGAACGAAATTTACCGTATGTCAGTCGATCACCTCTACAACGTGCTGCTCATACAAATACTTATGATCCGTCAGCACAGTATCGTGCTTTGTTGATGCCACCGGCTATACGTGAAACTGAAATACAAGAAAATAATCAATATCCTTCGAATTTTGAAGCAGAACAAGAAGTACCTGCTACTATTAATAATCAAGCGTCTAATAGTCTTCCCCTTATACCAAAATATTATTATCCAAATTATAATGAACCAAAAGATACAACTTCTAATAACCCTGTGTCCGAAACCGTACACCATGGTAATCCTGATTTAATACAACAGCCAGTTAATCCTGATTTAACACAACAGCCAGTTGTTGCTGAATACCCATATTCTAATACTATGGATCCTTATTATCAGCCGGTTCTAGCACCTTCAGATCCATATTATACGGGTCAGTATTATCCTTATACAACACCATATTATCCACCGGTGGCAGCTCCTGTTCCTACAACAAATTATTTTCCAGTTATACCACAACAGCCAATACCTACGAGTAAT
>CAJNOI010001828.1:0-12289 GCA_905250115.1 Adineta steineri | reverse complement strand
GGAGGAGGAGGAGGAGGAGCAGTAGGAATAGACGTTGAAGCAGATGTAAGAGGGATAATTGCTGGTATATCGACTGGTGGAGGAGGTGGTACTAAATAAAAAATAGACGAAAACAATAAATTATTGATATTTTTTTCTTAGATAATAGTTTACCAGTTGGTTTTGGTGGTTCAACTACTTGAACAGTTGTTGTTGTAGTTGATGATAAATCATTGATATCTGGTAACATTGATATAGCAAATGAAGGTGCAATAGAAGCCATTTGTTGTTGTGTCCAATCAACAGTCGTATTATCATCAAAAGTTGCGTAATTATCAAGTTCAGGTAGATTGTCCGGTAGTGAGAGTAATGGTACAGCTCCTAATGTAGGATTATAACCAAAATCACCATTTGTTGGACGTTCAGACATTTGTTTATAAAATGCAGGTAAAGGAGTTTCAGAAATCTCTTTAAAATTAAAATTAAAGTTTAATTTTCTTTAAAATATAGAAAAATAAGATTCATACGTGGTCGTGAAGGTTCATCGGCTTGTTTACGTATTCGACTACCAACATTCAATGGATCAATTTTTGTTGGTGTTGTATAACTATAAAAAAAAAGTATTTATATTTAAGCCGATCAATGAAATTTACAATGGTAACTTACGGATTTTCTTGTGTATTATATTTAAGAAATGAAACAACTGATTTAATATTCGTTGGTGGTCGTCCTAAACCATTCAAAACAGATCTTTTTGTTTTTTGAATAAAATTATTATCATATTGTTTCAAGATAATTAATGAATCATCATTAGATTTTGATCCTTTGTCATTTGGATCAATAAATTTATCATCTGTTTCATTTAAACGAAATAAATTATAATGAAGTACAGGTGGTTTATTTTCTTCATTTTCTGTATCACATTCAAATATTGATTTATAACTTGTACGTTTCTGTTCAACAGGATAACGTGCACTTGAATGAACTTGTATAGCACGTTTTGAACCTTTTATACGATCAATATGAGCATTTGCATGTTGTATACGTTCATCGAATTTATTTAATTGTGCACGATAAACATTAAGACGGATAGCTATACGATTGAACATATCTTGTGATACAGCATCTAAATAATCGAATGTATCAGCACATTGTTTAACAAGTTCTGCACGGCGTAAATCGCCCGCAATAATTGGGACAGTATATGGTTGCGTGACACTCATCTGAAAACAAGAAATAATACAGATAAGCGAAAGTACTACTATTTTATATGATACCTAAAGTAAATAAAAGTGAAAAGATAAAATTTTTATTTCTAATTAAATTTCTTTTTTTATTTTTTTTTCATAAATCAACAAAAAAAAACTCATAGGTTATTACACAAATAGAATTAAACAATTTATCAATATAAATTTGAATTTTCATACAAATAATTTTAACAATAAATGTTCTCGGAATGATTCATTATATATTTCATTGAAAATAAATCTATTAATTTATTTTCATAATTATCAAAAATTAAAATAATAATCAACATTCTTTTAATATAATTGATTGTCATAGATAAAATAACAAATAATCTAGAATAAGATTGTTTCATAATTATGAACAAAATGAACAAAGTGGCCAAAATATACACTGTTCCCAACAATTGTAACAAAATAAAATATTTGCAATAAAAAAAACAAATAAACATATTGTACATGGACGTTTGTCAATTAAAAAATTGAGCACATGAAGCACCAAAAATAAATAATGATGAATACTGGGTAAAATTGGATGTGGCAAAAGAAATAACGGCAAAAGCCATTGAATGCAGTACATATCATCTACAAAAAAAAACTAAATTTTCGCTATATGAAATAAAAAAAAGAAAAGTATCTAATTTATTATTGAGAATAAATATCACAATTAAAATTTCAAAACAGAGATCAAAATAATAATAATATTTTAAAGTTCTTTGTGATCTTTGGGAATGGTTGTCTTTATACCGGATGAATGTAACCATTCTTTAGGAAAAAATAAATTACGTTCACTATGATGATGAACAAGAAGTTCATTACGAAAATATTCAATTGTTTTATTGAGACCTTCAGCAATTGTAACCTATCAAAGAAAATTTAGTTTATTTTCAACAAAAAATATATATATATACCTTAGGTGACCAATTAAGCCATGTTTTAGCTAATGTTATATCAGGTCGACGTTGTTTTGGATCATCTACTAATGCATCTTTGTATTCTAATGTAGCTTTTGAACCTACAATAAGACAATTAATTTCATTAAGTTTAATACAAAATAGTCTAAATCAACTTCTACACAAAAATCTTCTCAATGGTCTATAAAGAGGGTGATCGAAAATCATTACTTTTAACACACGCTAGAAATGTCATAACACGAATCTGACATCCGTTTGTCTAGATCTGATCTTTTTCTTTTCAGCGATTCCTTTGAGGGAGTACCTGAGTCTAGTACTGGGTAGTTCCATGGGATGTCAAACACAAAACACACAAAGTATTCAGAAAGTTTTCTTTTCCCCCAAATTTTGTAGAGTCTTTTTTGCTGATCATTTTCGTACAGGAAAAGTTTTGAATTCTATTGAGATATGACGACGCTGTCATCAAAATAAAAAACATAATAAAATAGCTTAAAATCTCATTTTTCCTTATGAAATATAGGAAAAAGTTGGGTCTCTAATCTCGTACCGAGTGTATTCCAAAGTAATATGACATAGTAGGTCTTGTAGAGAAAATTGTGCTCTATAAAACCTACTATGTCATATTTCTTCGGAATATAGTCGGTTCGAGATTAGATATTCGACTTTTTCTTATATTTTATACGGAAAAATGCGATTTGAACTATTTTGACGATAGCGTCGTCATTTCTCAATAGAATTCAAAACTTTCCCTATACGAAAATGATCAGCGAAAAACACTCTACAAAGTTTGGGGAAAAAGAAAAATTTCTAAATACTTTGTGTGCTTGTGTTTGAAACTTCACGGAACTACCTCGCTGAGATCCAGGTACTCCCCCTACGTCAAAAACTGAGAGAAAGGGACCAGACTTAGACGAATGGATATCGGATTCGTGAACTAGACAGCATGGAATTTCGTATTATGATATTCCTAGCGTGTGTTAAAAGTCATGATTTTTCGATCACCCGCTTTTACTTTAGGTTTCACAATCCAATCGTAAAAATCTTAATATATTCGACTGTGATAATTAAGAAAATCTAGATGGAAACATACCAATAATATCTTTTATTTTTGTTGCAAACTGTTCAATTGTATATTCATCTGGATTACCTAAATTCATTGGTTTTGAATAATTACTATTCATTAATGCAATAAGACCATCAACAAGATCGCTAACATATTGAAATGAACGGGTTTGTTGTCCATTTCCATAAATCTAACAAAATAAAATAAATAAATGCATACATAATTATTTAAAAAAATCTTTACAGTAATTGGTTCATTTTGAAGTGCTTGTAAAACAAAATTACTAACAACACGTCCATCATTCATATGCATTCGCGGTCCATATGTATTAAATATTCGAGCTATACGAATAGAAATACCTTCCTAAAACAAATAAGAAGAATTATTCATTTGTTTATTTATTTTAATAACAAACTTGTTGAGCATATGCATAACACATTGCTTCAGCAACACGTTTCGATTCATCATAACATGATCTTGGTCCAAAAGGATTTACATTACCAAAATAAGATTCTGTTTGAGGATGAACTTCTGGATCACCATAAACTTCACTTGTCGAAGAAAATAAAAGTCGAGCACGAACACGACGAGCCAAACCTTAAAAAGAAATAAGACATGACAAAGATGCATTTCACTTCATATTTAATGATTTAAACGGTTATGCAAAGCTCAAGTTATAAATATTCTACGCGAACTTCTGTGAAAAAAACATTACACTGGAAAACACAGCTCTCTATCTCATTACTATATTTTTAAACCTTGAAAAAACAGCTGGCGATCAAAAGAAAACAATATCAAAATTTTTATAGATGATGTGTTTCAGATATTTTATCTATTTACCGAGCATATTAATAGTTCCAATTGAATTAACTTTGATAGTTTTAACTGGATTATACATATAATGTGGTGGTGATGCTGGTGAAGCTAAATGATATATCTGATCGACTAAAATGAAAATATCATTAAAAATAAAATATTTTTCTTCAGATATATTTTTAACCTTCAAGAAAAAGTGGAGTGACAATATCATGATGGACTAATTCAAAATTTTCATGACCAATCCAATGTTCAATATTTCGTTTACGTCCAGTAAAAAAATTATCAGCAACAATTACTTCATGACCTTCAAGCATCAATCGATCAACAAGGTGCGAACCAACAAAACTATATATTTATATACATACATATATATATATTTATTTTATTTCAAATTAACTAACCCAGCTCCACCAGTAACCTATAAAATAAATTAAAATAATCTAATAGAAAAATAAATTCAACATACTAAAATTCGTTTTCGATCTTTATATGTCAAATATTTGACTTCAGGAAATGTTTGTTGTCTAAAATAATCAATAAAATTCTTTAGAAAAAAACAAAGTTTAATTAATAGTACCGATCTTCTAAATCTTTGATACGTTTTTCTAAAGCTTGGATTCGTTCTTCTTGTTGACATACATTTGTATGTAATATACAAATTAATAATAGTATACCATAGAAAAATTCACCTAAATAAACAATATATAATATGAGTAACAAGAGTAAAAAAATAAATAAATATATACCGTTGGTTTGATGGAACATTTGAAAAAAATAAAAATTGTACTTTGTCTAAAATAAAACGAATGTGCAATGAAGCATAACAAAAAAAAAGTAAGAGTCATACACGCTCGATACGTACTTATAGAAACGGTTTCTTTTTCTTACTCGAAAGACAATACACTTTTTCTCATCACTCTGATGATTTAAGAAAAAGGACGGTCGCTACAATCAATGTTATATCGAAAATTTCTATTGGTTTATTTTAATGATCAATCATGTGGATGAATAAAGATATTCAATTTTAAAATTTATTTCTTTGCCTATTGAACAATGCGTTTTCATGAATTACACGGAAAGAATATTGAATTTGATGGACAACGTCTTAGTGCGACTCGATTTAATTCATTTACACATGCAATGATTTTTTCTGAACGACCATTATATCCGGGAGAATTATTTCTTGTTGAAATAGAAGATATTACAGATAGTTGGACAGGAAATATTAAAATTGGATTAACATGTCTTTCACCGAATGAAATTCTTAGTCAATGTACACAAGAAATTCTTTATGATGATATTTTTCATATAACAAGTAATAATAAAATAAACATTTTCGATATATATATATACTGAATATTTTTACTATAGTTCCAAGTCGACCGATCACTCAATATACTTGTACATGTGGTTTATGTAAGTATTATTCTTTGTATTTTATAAAGCAAAAAATTAAATATTTATTTTCTACCAGATCGACCATTATACAATTTTGGTAGTCCAGATGATTATATTCATACACCATTTGATTCTATTCGTCGACAATCTATCGAACCTGTACAAAAATCAAATAATAATAGTATTAGTACTTGTCCAACTAATGTAGGCAGTCGAATTGGTATTATTTACGCATTGAAACAACAATCAATTCATATGCATTGTATCTTGAATGGATTTGATTATGGACCTTTCACCGTTCTTAATATAGGCTCGTCAACAACTGAAAATAATGAAATAATATTACCGTCAAAAAAACATCAAGCAACTTATATGAAATCTAAGAAATCAATTAATAAATATACGAAATTTTGGGCATTTGTTGATGTTTATGGTGCAACAAAAAAAGTTCGAATTATACAACTTTATGGACGTAAGTTTTTCTTCAATCAAACATTAATTATTCATGTACAAAATATTTGTTTTCTAGCAAGTCCATTAAAACATCTATGTCGCTTAAAAATTCTTTCCAATCTCAAGTCAAATGATCTAATTGATACAATTTTTCTTAATAGTCGATTACAATCCTATTTAAAATTTTATATAGCTTAGTTATAAATATTAATTTTTTGTTGTTATTTAAAACACAATCGATTTATTTCAATATTACGATCAGATACAATGATCTATACAATTTTTGTTTTCTTTTTTTTTTGTCATAACATGTGTTTTTAACTGTTATTGTTTATTTAATAAAATTGATGATAGAAAAATGATTATTTAATAATCAAAAATAATTTCCATTTGATTTTTTGTCAATGTTTGACCAAAGACTGATTTTTCAAAATCAACTTTTTTCTAAATAGATATAAGAATATTAATCTAATCATTGATATATAAATATTTACTTTATGATAAGGAAATATTTGACCAAAACATGAGAGAAGTAATGGATCTTCACGTACGGATACAGCAAAATCATGATCATCCAAACGACTATCATGATCTTTATCCAATTTTTTCATTGTAATCTCTACTAATTCTTTAATACTTTCAGTCGGATCTTCATCATTACCTGGTTGCTGATATAAATAAATATATTTCGCATACGATCAAAAAAAGAAATATTTCGACGTACTTTAAGCATAGTATTCTTTAATAATTGAAATATTTCCTGACGAGTTATATATTTTTCACCTTTAAGAGAATAACAATTGAAGGCAACTAGAAACAAAAAATAATGTTCAATCAACTAGTAATTCTTAAGGATATTTTAATGGGGTATTTATAGACTTACAAATTATTTTTTCATCTAATGTTCCACGTAGATATATATTAAGTCCAATAATCCATTCGAGCATATTCACTTGTCCATCATTATCTCGATCAAATACTTTGAAAACTGATGAGAAAGAATTTTTATATTGAAGTTTTAAACATTCAATTACCTCTATCCATTAAAATATCATCTGTCATTTCGAATGTATTATGTAAAATATCACGAAAACGTGTTCGATCGATTGTATCTAGATTAGATAGAGGAATTTACCAAAAATAAAGAAATGTAGACATTACTTTTATCATCATCTCTAGTTAAATAACGAAATATTGTACATAATGATTCGATTTCTTGTTTAGAAACTATGAATAAATAGATGTATAATTATATTATGAAAAAAAACGAAATCTACAATGAAATTTTTCTTTTCGTTTCATCACTTCATTTTGTATATAGTATACAGATTTTCTTGATATTGGTTGTCCATTACCAAGTTGCTTATTTTCTAATTTCTACAAAATATTTTTTATTGATTAATAAGAATAAAGATAATATTCTACCCAAGTATGACGACTATGAATCTTTCGAATATCTGGTGTATCTTCCTCTGAAGCAGACGAACGAATACGTGCAGATGGCATTGAATACTGTTCAAAAATTACTCTTCAATTTAACCTTGTTGTACAAAATTTCGAGTGTTATATTTTTGCCATTATAAGTTTATGACACTTGGAAACGACCAGAAGAAATTGCAAATTTCTATACTAAACGGTTAAGAGAAACGTTATGGTTATGTACCTGTATGTCTTTTAGTAGCACAAGTTTTCTTTACAAATATTTTTTGGAGAATTTTTAAAAACGATAGAGTCCGCTGTTATCCTATTTTAAGTCTTGATTTTTGAAAATAACTATTCGTGTTACTCACTTACAATTCAAATTCGATTACATTCTTGCCATGAGTTTGATATTAATATTTCAACTGTATAATATCGATAAGAAGAAATATAGCCACAATTTTTATTTTCCGTTCGGTGATGAAGAAACAAATGTTGTCATACTTTATGCTGGATGTAGATGTGGATCTGATCATACTCTATGCCATCCATTCAAACCCACATCCAAGATATTTCCTTTAGAAAATCCCAAAGAGATTCTCAAGTACCTGCCTTACCTATGCCTATGCCTAGAGAAGTTATGAATCTTGTCTACATGAAATCGATCACTTCTCTCGTTCCTTTTGTCTACGTTCATGAATTAAAGTTAAGCGGTCTTTACCAAAGACACCCTTAACATGTAAACTTTAACTTTGAATTTTTGAAGTATAAAATATATCTTTTATTTAAACTTTTCAAAGAAAATTATACTGCTGTATCTATTCATGAGCATTCTGAGTGAATGCGAACGAGAGTTGTCTCTTTAAAACCAATGCCATGCTTCGGCCTCCCAATTATCAGAAATGTTCTGATAAGAAAAAGTGACAGAGATTTCACAACTTATACCAAAAGGTACGCAATATTCTTTCGTTCTTATCTTTTCTACTTACGATATGACGCTGTATACACGTATGCTATATAAGACTTAACAAATCTGAATTCACATTACAGAGATTTATAAATCATTAATGAATTCTTCAAACGCAACTGAATTTAAAACATCAGCACATGATGCCAATGTACTAACATGTGCAAATCATCCAACAGTCTTTGGTACTCATAAATGTTATCGATGTCAGAAAATATTATGTTTACAATGTTATAATCCACGCGGTCCAGGCTATGGATTTTGTCCAGAATGTCATGCAGCAGAATCACAATCATGCTGTACAATATCATAAAAATAAAAGGACTTTTCTTTAAAACTATTTTTATTCCATTATGAAACTAAATAAAATACTACTAATATGTTTATTAAAGGAAATACATGAAGTTTCTATGACAGATGTAATTTACATTTACTTACTAAAACAATTATGAATATAAAATCAAAATCTGTTCTTATATTTGCTCAAATACTTCAGATATAAATAAATTACTGATCTTTAAATACATAACAACGTTGCTTGAATTTTCATGAATAAAGTAGTTACGGTTTTAATAGTTAGAGACAAAATGAATTACATTGATTTGCAATACTATTATACTAAGGTCAAACACGTATCCGTGCTAGACAAAAGAACTTTATATTGAGCGTAGTCAAATTAAGGAGAGTTGATATTATATACAATGATATTTATTTATTTATGTTATTTTAAAATGAAACATCTGTTCACATTAACTAAAAACGACTACGTGTCAAGTTCTACGCAATACTGCCATCTGCTTTCTAAATAGCAATTAAACTAATATTCTAAAAAGTATTTCTCATAATAATGAAATGCAGCTATCAATGTATCCACAAACATTCACAGAACTTTTTTTCATATACTCGACTGATTTATCTGTGGTTTGTATATTCGAAATTGATGAGCATATAGCGCCATCTAATATCACGTTTTTATAATTTTGTACCGAAACATATAGACACAAACCTTGAAAAAACTGTGAAATTGATCACGACATTGACAAGCACTTTTACTAACAAATGTCATACAAAAAAAAAGATGATTTATACAATTTTTGAATGTCACATTTCCATACTGTACTCACTATTAGTCAGCAGACCATCATTCATTCACCAAATCTACGACCAATCGTCGATCGTAATCTATTGTTGTTATTTTATTTTAGGACTATCTACATATATCAGGTGCTTCATCTTATCCGAAGCAATTATAGGTTAAAACATTATGCATTATTCGTCTGTTTACATCGACAGCTTTCTAAAACACTTGACACAAGGCGTATTTATCAAAATTGCTCTATTTTTTACATATTTCGTATGGTTAGTCATTTTTCTAGATCGTCATAATACATATTTCATAATATACGTAATTCGTATGACGATTTTATATTTTCCAGGGACATCTAGGTTTTTTTCGACGTATTATTGATAAAACCCTTGAAATATCATTCTGAAACATATAGATAACGAATATATCTGAATATACATTAATTAGACATGTTATCTTTGCTTTGATTTTCCTTGAGTATTTGTTTAAAATAAACATTTTATCACATGCTTTTTAATAGTCATATTGAAATTCCTATGTTAATCTTATCTAATAGAAAAATGAATGTATGCCGAAATATTGAATAACTTTAAAATAATGAATTACTATATTGTGTAATTTGATTTAATTATATATTTATCTCTATTTCTTTTTAGATGATATCACATGTTTAAGATAAACTGATATATTGCTTTTCTTTTCTATTTATTAATTAATCGTGATGTCGTTTTCATCCGTTTCATCAAAACCTTTTGAAAACGTTGATAATGATGATCATAATGACGATAATCAATATAATGAAATAGTTGACAAGTCAGATGAAAGTAATGATGAACCACTTGATCCTCGTATACAAGTAAAATCTAATAAAATTTTGGTAATCATATCATTATTTTATATAATAGATTGAATTAGAACGTGCTAATGCTGCAACAAGTGAAATAAATAATCTTGAAACACAACTAGACGTAAGTTAATTTTTATTCTATACTCATAAAATTTAATATTAATGTAATTAAAGGAAGCTCAACAAATATTTCAAACGGGCTTTTCAAATTGTAAACAATGTTTAGCTATTCTTGCAAAGAAACTTGGGAGTTGTGTTGACCGTGCACGACCGTTTTTTGAAGCATGTAAACAAGCTGAAGAAGTAAATCAATTGAAATATATTTATATTATATCAAATTGTTGATAATTTCTTTTTTTTGTTTAGGCACAATTAGAAACTCAAAAAGCAGCACAAGAATATCAACGTTCTGTTGAAGTTTATCGTGTTGCAAAAGAAACATTAAGTTTAGCTGAAAGCAAATTATTAAAAACAGATCAACGTGTATTTGATGCTGCATGGCAAGAATATGTTAATCATGCAACAATGAAAGTAAAATATTCATAGATTATATATATATATATTTATTGAGTTTATAAAAATAAAGGTTATGCAAGCTGAGCAAGATAAAACACGTAGTGAACGAACACATGAAGAAAAATCGAAACTTTATATTGAATGTGAACAACAACGAGTAACACTACAACGAACATTAAAGAGATCAATTACTAAAGCGAAGTATAAAATAAACAAATAATTTTTTAGAGTAAATATTTATTTTATATTTTCTAGACCATATTTTGAAGCAAAAGCACGTGCTGAAGATGAATTACAAGTAAGTTTCTATGGTTTTTTTGAAATATTACTAAAGGGACGGAAATATATCAACAATCTTGAGTTATTTTCATTAAAAGTATGTTCTGTCGAGTACTTTATGACTTTAATCTCATATACTATTTTGTCACAGATATCTATATTCGCCTATCATTTGTCAATGAATAATAGTTTCTTTCACTTATATTAATCATATATATATATATATATATATATTATTATTCTTTATGAATAGCAAATTCATTATTGTGACATGCAATATATAACATGATTGATAAGCAATAAATTAGTATAAATGCTCAAAATATAAATATAATCTCAAGAGAAACAGTATATTTAAATTTTCTCATTAAGAAAAGACTCCTTGAATATCGTTTCTTACAACAAAAGTGTTTTCCCTAAAATTAACATTTATTATATTTAGATCATTCTATGAATAGAATCGTTTTATTTATTTGTTTTTAATCTTTAGAACCAGAAAATTCGAATTGAAGCTGTACAAAAAGCAATAAGTCAAGCAAAAAAAATGTATCGTACTGCTTTAAATAATCTCGAACGAATATCCGAAGAAGTAAGAATCTATCAAGAAAAATCTTGAAATTAAATATCATATTTCTATTTTAAGATTCATTTAAAACGTAAAAGTCAATTATCAATTAAACTACCACCTCGTGAACCAGGTGTTGGTTCTGATAGACCCGATGAATTTATTGAACTACCAGATCTTGGTAAGTAATTATCTTAATTATTCTTATCTTCTATACAAAAAAACAAAAAAATATTCTAGACGTATCCATTAATCGAGGTAATTGTTTGAAAATAATAATGAAAACTGATTTATCTTGATTTGCTGTGTTCTTTATTTTTTTATTTATTAAATAAAATTAATCTAATGATAATATTATTCTATTTAGAATTAACCGAATTTCCAAAAATTGATCCATCTGATGATGACGATGATGATGAAGACGAAGACGACGATGAAATAAAAAAAGTAAATCGAGATGAAAATCTTTCGAATTCTATAAGCTCAATATCAATGGATGGATGTTCATTAAATAATACAACGAATAATAATAATTTATCCGGTATGTCAAATATTCAACAAACAAGTGATTATGAATCATTTGCTGATTGTATGCGTCAATCGCCTGTGATTGCTACTGCTGCTAATGCTAATCTAGCTAAACCTTTGACAAATATCAATTTTGACAATCACTTTAGTATCCAATCATCAGTACGAGTAAATGGTGAAGGTTTATCATTATCAAATGATCAACAACAAC
>CAJNOI010001827.1:0-12297 GCA_905250115.1 Adineta steineri | reverse complement strand
AATCTGAAGGTCGTGAGTTCGATCCTCACTCGGGGCACTTATTTTTTATAAAAATAACACTAAAATAATATTAGAGAAAATTCTCATAAAATCTAAATCATATGTATTCAAATGATCAGCAGTTTTGTTTTATAAAATTTTCTAGTTTTTGAATATTTTCATAGACAGATTTTTATTCTTACAGACATAAATATCTTAAGAGGTAGGCGGAGCATGGATATGACATTCATCCTTACATCCTTATTGTGTATATCGAGTATTCATACTATATATACAATTAAAAGACGAATGTCAATATAACCTATTGATCTTCATTCATTTTTTTCTAATAAATAAATAATTTATTATAAAATTCTATCTCAATAATTTATTTGAAAAAAATAAAAATAAAAATTTCACATAGGAAAAAAACCGGATTGTTCTATTAATAATGTTAATAATTTAGAAAAAATCGAGTATATTTTTAGATGTAAAATAAAATCTAATATCACTTAATTAAACAAGAAAAGATCACGTTTTAATCTCGTTATATAGAAGAGCATTTCGTATACGTCGTTGAGCTCGTATTTCTTCAAAAGCTGAAGATGTTCCAGTTGCTGTGCCACCCGAGCCTAATAAACCAGCAACAGCATTTGCATTTGTATCTTTATTGAGTAAACCTAAAGCTTGTTTCATTTTTGCTGCTTCACCAGGTTGAAACCATTGTTTTGGTATTAATGAAAGAAGAACACCAGCACATGAACATAAAATAGCTGAAATAACTAATGGAGAATAATTTACACCTAAGAAATAATGATCAATTACTAAAAAGAAAAAAGAAAAAACAAATTTAATTGAAAACTACTAAAATAAAAACAACTCTTACTAGCTACTGAAGGAATAACAAGTAGAAGAGAAGCTACACTTGGTAATGATGTATATTTAAATGGAATAATTATTATTAATACATTGAAAACTTTGAAAAGAAAAAGAAAAAGAAAGAAATAATTTGTTTTTTTCTAACAATGCAAGTTTACCAAGTGCACAAATTAATGTTATTATTGGAATAAATGAATAGAAATGTTTAATTATAATTGGTTCAATTTGTGTTACATGAAATAATAAAGCAAATGGCCAAAAAAGACATGTTCCACATAAACATACATTAATCATCACTATACGATATTTTGAGCTTTTAAAATCTTTAATAAAACTATTTATAAGAACCTATTTTTCGAAATAAATTATTTAAGAAAATTAATTCGAATAAAAAAAATTACATCAAATATTGTTTTCATTGAAACAGCACCGACAACCATTGTTAAACCAAGTAAAAATCTATTAAAACGAAATCCATCATTGTGAGCAAGAGAAAGTAAACCGGATAATGCAAGAATATGTGCTATTATCTATTCAAATAAAAGAAAATTTTATTCACTTTTCATTTTTCTTAAATTAGAACAAACTTTATTTCCAATAAATTCTTCCTGTAAAAAAATCCATCCAAGTACTTGTCGTAATGTTACTGTTATTGAATATACTATTATAATTTGACCGGGTACAAGAATTGTCATAGAACGAAATAATAAATAACACGAAAAATACCATAAAAAACATAATAAACATGTTTTTAATAAATAATCAACTAATGTATTATTTGATGAAGATTTTCTACCATCAAATATTCGACCAAATTCCCTAAAATATTTTTTATATTATTAACATCTTTTTACTTTATAAATCGGTTACGAAAAGATCAACAGGTTTCGAATTTATAAAATAACACAATATACACTTCATAATTATTTTCTCACTGATCTACACTATAATTTTCGAGTGGCATATTCGAAAAAAGAAACGTAGATAAAACACTACTATCGATCTTACATTAATAATATCTCATAAACGATTACTCTCGGGTCTTAAAAAAAACTATATACGGAATTCTTGGTTTTGTCTATTCATCTGGAATAAGTATAAATCCATTATTGTATAATGGATTTAACTCAAAATCCTTGAAAAAGACAGAATATCTTTTTTTATTTCTATATATATATTATTCTGTTTGTAACTTTGAATAAAAGATATAAATCATAGTTTTTGTTGTGCTCATTTGAATAATTTTTCTTTCTATTAAATCTAAATAGATAAATCATGGCTATTCATAGAAAAAAGTAGTTGATTTGAGGCTAAGATCATGAAGAAATGATTTGACACTTATAAACTTTCGTTAAAGTTATTCAACAAAGATTAATCTTAGAACTTTTAGTGATAAAAACAAAACTATTCCTATAGTCATTAATCTTCCTTCTTTCTCTATTTATCTGATTATTCTTTCTATATAATTCATTTTTTCCTATTAACAATAAAAGTAATACTAAGAATATTTTCTACCTTTTTGGTAACATAAAAAGTATCTATGAAAACAATCCGACATTTATTTGTAGATAAATCTAATTATTAAAGGAAGTTAATTGTATAGATATAATAATGGTCAATGTTATCTTGTCAATCATATTTCAAAGAATATCTTGATGGGAAAAGACAAAACGCATCGAGGTCGATTTTTGTCATAAAAACATTCTGAAAACAAGAGAATCTTTTTTTTTCTCGTTTTTGATGCTGTTTTTCTATGTATCTAATAGAAGAAAGGTAACGATGCGCAACATTTTTCTTCCGGTTTTCTTTTTCTTCGAACCAATGACGGATGTTCTGTCAACTAAGCTCATTTTCTACATTCAACGGATGTAAACTTTTAATGAACTCATTTAAAAGTTTTTTCTTTTTAACCTTAAAACTGACAAAAAAATTTAATCTTTTAGTTCATTAAAAAACATTCATTTTGTATAAATGATATTTTTACCTAAGAAAAGCTGCTCTCGCACGATCACGTTGTGAATGTTGTTCATAGAGAATTAAATGTATGAATAAACAAATAAAAAATAATAAAATATTAAAGAACCATACACATGCAAAAAATGAACGAATTCGAGAAGATTTTTCTGAAATTTTTTTTGTTTGATTTGTATTTAAAGTTAAATTAGAAATAATATTACGAGATAATGATGAATCATTTTTTTTATAATGAACAAGTGTTGTTGCTAATTCAATTGTAATTGTAAGGAGAAATGAAAAAATTATAGTTAAACTTATAATTAATATTGTATGTTTGATTTTTTCTGAACGTTTTATTTGATTTGTATTTGGTGATAATGTACGTGATTGATTTGGACTATGATTTGGACCTATTGTTTGAGATGCACGACGGGATGAAAGTAATCCATTCGGTAATATACTAGTTATTGGTGATGTAGATGAATGAGAACTTGTACTTAAACGTGGACCACGAAGATGTTGAGCTTGTGATTGCTGTTGCATCGATATAATTGAAAGATGGCCAGGTTGATATTTTTTTGTCTTTACTAACTTCTATAAAAATATAATTAGTCGTAATAGAGTTATTTTGCAATAAAACAGAAGAGAAGAAAAAAAGACAAAAATGACGTTTTCTTTTTCCTTTTCTTCTGCTTCTTCTTCTTTTCTCGTTTCGCTTGAGCTTTGCCTCATTTCTTTTTATTTGCGATGAAAATCTTTGACGGTTGTTAGAAGAATAACAATTACATTACAAGCAAAAAGTAGTTGTTAAAAATAATTTTTTTTCCTTTTTCACATCCAGAACATTTCTCTCTGTTTCATTGCTTTCTCAAGTAGTTCATATAGAAAAGATTTTAAGATATCCTCAAGATTGAATATTTAAAAAACAAAATAAATTAATCCGCTTTATATTTATACCTTCAAACCATATCATGCATATCAATCAGTATTAAAACAAAATAACAATTTAACATTTAATAATAATCTCAATTCTTACATAATTAATAATATAGATATAAAATGGACCATGAAATATTTCTTTTTGCAGAGTTGATATATAAAACTTAATTTAGAATTGTTCTTAAGGTTAGTCCCATGATCAATTGTACTCGTTAGATAAAAATTTCAACATATAAATGAACTAGTTTTGAAAATTTTCTCTCTCTATATATATGTAACATCATACTTAATTTCTTTAATGAAGAGATAATAAGATATTCCTATGAGAATATTATAAAAAATTCTTTTCTTCTCGAACATCATGAATAAAATTCATTAAAATATATTTGATTAATTTTATTTGTTTTTCTATATTTATAATTGATAAGAATTTTGTGATAATATAATAATCAAGGTTAAAGATGATATCTTTGCGTGTTATTAAAGAAACAAAATCTAATGGATCATTAATGAAACAAACTGAGATTTCTTTTAAAAGTTTTAATACTAAAAATAATCTGGCTTTTTGTCTAAAAAGAAAACTTACGGATGTCAAATTTTATAAGTGATCTTTTGGTAATGCCATAGAAAAGAGATGCATTTCTAGATGAGATAAAAATAGAAAATAGTATTTATCTATTTTTATAATTGAAAATTTTATTCAAAACCATAGAAAAATCAGTGGCGGATTTAGGGGGGGCGATGGGGGCGATCGCCCCCCCCCTTCCGAATTTTTTTTTGATTTTTTACAGCAAAAATGAACGAAAAAATAGGTTCACACTACTTCGGTTGGACTCAAAAAATAACTTTTAACCAAAATCGCCCCACCCCCAAGTATTGCCTCTCCATACTCAAAAAAATCCCCCACCCCCTCCCCCAGGTATCGCCCCTCCATGCTCAAAAAAAAAATCCCCCACCCCCTCCCCAAGTATCGTCCCTCCATACTCAAAAAAAAAAATTTCGCCCCCCCTTCCAAAATCCTAGATCCGCCACTGAGAAAAATAATTGATTATAATAAAATTATCTTATTTCAATTAATTTTTTCTATAAAATAATGTTTTATACATCATAAATATTATAATTAAAAAGTTCAAAGAACCTTTCTAATGAAATAATAAATTATTCATTCTCTAATGTTTTAGTCAAACAAAAATCTATTATAAATATTGTTGTTTTGTCATATATTTAAAAAGTTGTGCAATTCAGTATTTATCTCAATGAAGCTATCGGCAATTGAAATGTGTTTGATTGTCCAAGATCTAGTACAGTTAATTAAAATTGATAAATTCTCTTTGATTCAAAAAAAAAAGAATTAAAATGTTCTTCAAGTTCATTTATTTTATCTCATTTGACATCGTTATTACTTTTATCCTTGGTAAGATGAAGTCTCATCATTTTTTTTGTTGTTGACTCATTTTACATTCATTATATTTTGATGAATTATATTTTAACGAGACATTACATTATCCAATGAATGTATACGTCTCGTTTTATCATTTAATTATGCTACACAAACTATGGTAATTGCTTGACGAGACTTACAACAAAGGGACAAAAAAATCATCAGATAAGATTAGGGTCACAACGACCGAAGTCGAGCTGACATATCGTTTCTTTGTGTCTCTCCATTTTTTTTATAAGAGTGAAAGAAACAAAAAAAAAAAGAAGAAGAACCGTTAGTTTGATTCTATCGGCGTCATTCATTGCATAATATGCTAATTGAAGTCATCGTCGTCGTTCATCGTGTTCACAAGTCATTTCCATAATTTGAAAAAAATCTAACGACACATCGTCATATATTTATATATATCCAAACAAACGTACAATGATCTACATCAGATATTGTTTTTTGATTACTTTTGTAAGTTTTATTTGAAAATCGAATAGAATAAATAAAATCTTTTTCTTATTAAAGTATTTTACAATAATCAATTCTTCATCAATATTATTAAATCGTCTAAGAAAATCTAAAACAATTACAGTTCAATCAAAATTAAGTTCACCAATAGAAATAAATATTAATAAAAATTCGAATTTTAATTTAACATGTTCATTTTTATCAAATTTTCAAATAATCGATATATTTTGGCTTCATAATGGAACATTAATTCAATCATTTATTTCAAATGTAAGTTATTTTAAAGAAAAAAAAGGAAAAGTTTTATATTCTTTTTTTTTTTGTTAATTTAGAAAATTTTAGAAGAAGAAGATGATAATTCATTTCTTAGTGTTTCAATTATTTCAACAATTCAAATTGAGAAAATTCATTTTGATATCAATGGATTTTATCAATGTATTGCTGTACATCAAGATATTTATGCTAAACAAACATTTACTGTTCATATTAATACAAACGGTAAATAGAAAAAAAATTGAATAAAATTTAGATTTTTGTATTTTATTCAATATAGAAATAAATTCAATACCAATTCATTTTCCTACTGATGCATTTATTACTGGTAAGAAAAAAGAAATTTTTTAATGATATTTTTTTTTATATATGTATTTAATAGTTTATACATCACAAGCGTTATTTGAACCTCGAAATTATTTATCATTAATGTGTCGTATTGGTGATTATAAAAAAAAAGAATGCGAAATACAATGGTTTAATCCACATGATGATTTATTGAATATACTCGGTGAAAATACAGATTTAGTAATTCGAAATGCTACTTTTGAAGATAATATGGGTTTATATACTTGTCAAATTTGTTGTCACAATCAATGTCAAAAATTAACATCATTTATTTATCCAGTAAGAATTTACAGAAAAAATATTTCATTGATTTTCTTTACAAAAAATATTTTTTGTTTCTTAGGCTGCAGAAGATTAGAATATATATCGATTTAAAAGACTTTCTTCATTGTAAATATTTGTATGTTGATCCTTTTTTTTGTATTATTATCTTTTCTTTCTTATATACATATAACAAATAAAAAAAGAACAGCGTTAGAAGAGAACAAACAAACACAAGTGGTTATTGTTATTTAATAGAGGTTCATCAGGAAAATAAAGAACTTATTTATAGTATTATCAATTAACATTGAGGATGAGGATAATATATAATAGGATTGTTTTTTAAATGATTTTAAAATAAAAGTAATTATAGAAGAAAATTATCTCACCTCAATGTCATATGATAATGACACTTAGATGAATAGATTTTTGTAAATATAACTCTTACAACAATTTATTCTTTTTTATATTAAATAGCTAAGTTCAATCAGTTGAAATAAAAACAAATGTCGAAAACAATACTTTTAGATTAATAATGCAATAAGAATTTACCGAAGAAATTCTTCTTTTTTTGATAGAGTCTACTTCATGTTAACATGTTTTATATCATCAACAATACATTATATTTATTAAATATCTAGAAGAAATTTATTCTTTTTCATAAATATGAAAAATCATGAATAAAAATTGTATTTTGTACTTAATATCTCATTTAACGTTCAGTTAAGATATTCAATAAATGTTATGCTTATAAGACATAGTTCAACATGAATAAAACAAAATATTCAGAATTATTTTCTTTCTTATGATTTATTAAATAATAGTAAAGAGAAAGCAATTGAAAGATCACATGCTTGTTTTGTTGTAATTTAAGGATTTTCTTTTTGAAAGCCGTGAGTTTATATTCTCCATTATACAGATATTGCTTGATCAATGTTTCGTTTCAAAACTGACGGCTTTGATACAGAGCCCTCCTGAAAAACCGAGATAAAGGAGCGAAATCTTTTTAAAACTGAAGGGTGAGAATGAGTGAGAGTAGCATTCGTCAGGAGACTTGAGTAGTTGAATTCAACTTTCGAATTTGACAGTATTGAAATTCATGGAACAAATCGTCCATCTTTCTCAGATCATGTAAGTACCGGGGTAGATTTATTCTATTTGTATCAGAGTTGCTTCTAAATCTCTTGATTCAATTAAACATATTTATAAAATTTCATATCATAGTTAATTAGTTTTAGTTGGTTTCATATAATAAATTACTGGTTGAGTAAGTCAGTTGACAAATAATATATATATGATTAGTAAACATTCAGGAATAGAAAATATAAAATATTTTTGTTAGTTGAACGCATTTATTTGTAGGTGTTTGATTAGAACTAAATCTTTCGTATACAAAATAAAGGGTAAAACGAAAGACAAAAGGATGTGTCGGATCACAAACTCAAACAAATAGTAATGAAATATAAAGAACAAAAAGATAAACAAAAAAAATGAAAACGAATGGTCACTGGATTTAGCATATTCACGAAGTTTTACGATATTTCAAGAATGTGAAAAGACCAATTGAAGCTATAGCAGCACCACCTAATCCAATCAACAACCACCAATTCGTATTATCAGTCTAAAAAAAAGATAAACAATAATAAGAATAAATTTTATATAGAAAATAACTTCAAACCTTTTTATTATTTTTTGTTTGACCTTGTTGATTAGTTGTTGTTGTCGTTGGTTGTGGTTGAAACATACGTCGATAAATTTCTTTTTCATTTTTTTCATAATTAGCTAATTTATTTTCACAAGTTTTAAGCATTTCATTAACTTTAATATAATCATCTCCACCAAGTGGATTTCTTTGATGAGCTTGTAAAAATAATTTTAATGGTTGTTTAGCTTCTTTGTATTCTCCTAATTCAAAAAATGCTTTTCCTTTTCGAAATAAAGCTTTAACATTTGATGGATCAAGTCTAAGAACATTTTCTACAGCATGTAAACAATCTTCATATTTATTTAAAAGTAAATTAACTTGAGCAACATTATTTTGTACTTGAATATATTTCTCGGATAATACTGATAGATCATGATCTTCATGTGGTACGGATAATGGATTAGTTCTTGCATCTACAAAACGAAGAGCACCATGATAACAAAGAAGAGCTGCTTGATAATCTTGACGACGATAATTAAAATTTCCCATTTCTCGTTTTTTATTTCCCCAAAAAAGTCTTTCGGTAATTGATAATGTTTGAATATCAGGTGGACTTGTCCAATCATGAAATTCTAATTCAATTTTCATTTTATATGAATTAGTCGATGAATTAACGGGTGGAATTTGTTTTTCTGGACAACCCATTTGTCCATAACAATGTCGAATATCAGAATCAATTGTAGCATGTTCACCACGATTCATTGATTGAATACAAATATCAATAGCTGGAATAATATCACGTTCACTTATAAAAAAACTTTCATTTGAAATACTTTCAATTAAATGAACATCAAATGTTACATTATCAATTAATGATAATGTATAAGAAACTGTTGCTAATGTACTACGTGTTGGACGAGTATTTGGTGTACCTTCAACTGTTGTCTAAAGAAGAAAAATGTTTTGTTTTTGATTTTAAAATAATTTTTAAAGAAGAAATTTTACTTGTTTAAGTAAAGTTTTATTTCCAAGAATATCTTCGGGTTCTGATATTGTTATTTTATTAGTTGATAATAATGGTTGTTCATCGATTTTAATTGAATCATTCATTTGTTCGAATGCCATTGATGTTGAAGGTAAAGGTGAAATAGGTTCATTGATATTAGTATTTTCATGGTGAACAGTTAATTCTTCAAATTTTGGTTTTTCTAATTCAATTATTGGAGGAATAAAATCTTCATGAGTTTTTTCCGAAATTTCTGTTATATGATTAGATGATGATGATAATAAATTATTATTTTCAGAAGAATGTTCTTCTAAATCATGAATTTGTTCAAGTGCAATTGATGTTGAAATTAAAGGTGGGAGAATTTCTTCAATATTTTCTTTTTCTACGTCACTTGTTTGAGAAATTAAATCTTCATGATTTTCTTCAGGTGTTTCTTTTGGAGTATCAGGTGATAATAATATAATATTATTGTCAGATGAATCTTCATTGTCTGTTGATGAATTATTTATTTCATTATCTGGTGAATTTTGATCAGAAGATAATACAATTGGAGAATCTTCATTTCCATTTTCATTTTCATGATGATGTTCATATGGTGTTTCAAGTTCTGTTAATGGACGATCATCAGTTAAAATTGTTTCTGATTGTGTTGAAGTACGACTTTTTGGTGTTTCATCAATGGGTAATTCAGCTGGAGGAATTTCATCGTCATCCAATTCACGTTGGGCTCTAAAATTATATAATATAATTAGGAACAGATGTGAATGAAATATAGAATAGTTATCATAATCATATAGGCTTAACGTTACACAGTTGATCAAATTTCATTCTTTCTATTCGTTATTGACTTCATGGATCATATTTATATGACTTATTCTTTACTGAGAAACTATTGAGAATAAAGATCGTATCACTATTATTTTGATAATATAAAATTTGTCTTACTCTATTGAATACGCTATAAAAATCAGAAATAATTAATATTTCATAACTCAAAATTTTTCTAATCGTCGAAACATCAATAGTAATTTCTATTGATCTTTTCAAAATAAATTATCTATAACTGTATGGATTATATAAATAAATAAATAGTTAATTTACTTGAGTTCATCCGGTTTATCATGATGAAGATCTGTTTCTATATCAAAACTTGCATCAGTATTTAATGTATCATTATCATTTAATAATAAATTTGAATTATTTTGATTATCAATAACAATTGATTGATCAAAAGAATTTTGATTTAATGGATATAATTCTGGTTCAGTTGATAATTGTTGTTGAATTTGATCATCAGATTCTGCTGAATCTGTAGGAGATAAAATGTCTTGATTCGTTGATATTATATCTTCATTAATTTCTGTTTCATCGGAAGGATTTTCTATTGACTCATGCTTAGGTGATAAATCATCTTGTTGATTATTATCTCCATTTGGAATTGATTCATTATCTAAATCACTTCCATTAGACAATCTTCGTTCTTGAATATCCGGACTATTCTCGTCAGCCATTCGACGAGTTTATTAAGATAAAGAAAAAAAGAGAATCTAGAATAAATAATCTAATGAAAATACTTCATTCCTGAGAGAATAATTTGATGTTTGTTGGTTTCTTCGTATTTTTTTACAAAATTAAATAAAAAATCAAATATTTTACTTCGATGATCTTTGTGATAATGAATTATTTTTGTGATGTTTATGATTATAATCAGTTAATGTTAATTTTCTTTTTGATGATAAACATGGTGGATCATAATCTGTTCCAATATCATTTGTTGTACGTTTTTCTTCATCGATTGGAATTAATTTAAATCCTAAGATTGAAAATGTTTCACAAGATAAATCTTCATTTGTTAACATAGCTGAAGAAAGAATTTTTTTTAAAGCTAATTGAACTTGTTCATAACTAAAAAAAACAATAAGAAAATCTTTTATTTTAATATAAAAATTTAGAAAAGAAGATAAAACCGTTGATGAATATGATTTGTTTGTTGATCAATAAATAATTGTCTTTCAGCTAATCGTGCATGTTCACCTCGAATTTGATGAAGATGTTCTTTTAATAGATGATATTGTTTTATTAACATTGTTTGATGTGTTTGAAGAGTTTTTAATTGATTTTCCAGATCATTATTTTCTTGTTCAACTGAATTACAAATTGATTTTAATGATCGTTCACTTTCTTCATAAGTTCGAAGTGCTTGTTCAAGTATATTTTCTTGTTCAACTTTTTGTATTACAAATTTAAAAAATAAGATAAGATAAAAATGTCGATTTTACTATTGAGATAAATAAATTTACCTATCGATGAATGAGGAGAGTCCATTAGTCGTTTTAGTAGATGAAGAAAACAATCAGTTTATTACACTGCAGGCAAACTCTATCACCAACTTGTTCGTTGAAATATTTATAAAATATGGATTCGTCATTTCAACTAATTATTTCATTTTTTTAGAACGAAAAAAATCATTGTTTTTTATTTTGAAAATATTGTTAAAAGGATTTTTGTAGAAAAAATTAAAAATCTATTTAGAAATCGAATTTAACTCCATCTATTTTTTTCTAATAATAAATAGACCAATCTAATCATTTTGATTTTGTCAGTCATCGAGTTGAGGGTTTTGATTTCCATTGAAATGGATGGATACTTACGAAATATAGTTTTTCATTCAAAACAAGAAGAAAGAAAGAAATTTTATTTGATTTATTTTTTTCGCTTTTTAGATAAACATAAATCTCTTACATAAGATCGAAGATGATATTTAGCATTGCTACTAAGACTGGATCAAGATTATTTTCTGTAAATATTCTTTGTTGTTTTATTTATTTAAAAGACAAATCTATCTTTATTTAGAAATATGATTTACCAAATTCATCAATGAATAAAGAACGTTTATCATTCAGTGCAGCTGTATTAATGTCACTTGTTGGTCTTGGTCTATCAGTCTTCAGTACAAATAAATTATTTCTTGCTTCTTCATCTACACGATCTATGTTAACCAAATCCCAATAAAATCTTGATTTTTATCAAGAAAAAAAATATTTCTCTTTTTCTGTTTGGAATTTTTTTAACCTTTAGATATAAAGAGAGATATTGTTTAGTATGAAAAAA
>CAJNOI010001826.1:0-12303 GCA_905250115.1 Adineta steineri | reverse complement strand
TTTGTCTCACTAACAGAAAGAGAAACATTCCTTTCTAAGATTTACATTTATCAGAACTTGTGCGTTAGATAACCAGCAAGATGAAATAATAAATCATATATTTTTGAAGTTACATGCATGAAATACGTACGTGGATGTACCGTAGAAATCACCAGTGTCTTTTTTGTTGTTGTTAGTTGATCTAAAATCATTATCATGAGTACACGTTTGTTAACGATGTTTTATTACACTTACTGTACTCTGAAGTTTCAGATAAATGAGCTGTTGTAAATTCAGGGGTTGAAATACTGCTTGTGAATTTAGCGGTTGAGATCGTTGTTGTGGATTCAAGGGTTGATATGATTGTTGTGAACTCAGCGGTTGAAATAGTTGTTGTGGATATAGAGGTTGAGATGGTGGTTGAGGATTCAGGGGTTGAGATAGTTGTTGTGGATTCAGAAGTCGAGATAGTTGTTGTGCATTCAGCAGTTGGTATCGCAGTTGTTGGAGTTTCTACTACAAGAGAAAGATCGTGTTAGTGAAAAGGTTTAACACAAAGAATTATGAAGTCGATGTAGAGAATTAATTTTATTAACAAAAATTAGACTGCTCATACTTTTCACTATAGTTTTATAAGGAGACTTACCACATGAATTATGTGAAACACTAAATTTTTGAATGCGACTGTTATATTCATCAACAACATATAAATTACCAGAACTATCGAAGCGAAGACCATATGTTTTATTGAGTTCATTGGATGCCGATCCGGATTTGCCAGTACAACCAACGAGACACTGGAATGTATCGTTTCCTACTCGAATAATACGATGATTGTCATTATCTGCAATGTATAAATAACTATCGGTATCCAGTATCACGTCGGTTGGCCTGTGTAATGTCAAATTATTTGGAATATTATTTCCAGCCACTGTAGTTCCATTTAATTCTCCTGGTCGAAAAAGTTGAATTCTGTGATTTGAAGCATCAGCCACATACAAGTTAAAATTAATGTCAACAAATATTCCCCAAGGAACATCTAGCTGATATGGTTCTGGCCCTTGGAACTCTGTTCCTGCTGTTGTGATCGTTGTATTAATATCGCGGTCTAGTAATACCTTCACTACTCGATGTTCCAATGGAATGGAACAATAGAGAGTATTTCGAATGTCAACAAAGAGACCATAGCAGTTTCCTGAGAACTTTGTCACGAATTCACTATTTGTTGAATTCGATTTGAACTTCTCGATTCGACCAGGTGCATTGCCACTCTCAAAATAAATATCACCATTCAATGTGACGAATAAACTTGTGTACCTGAACAGCTTAACAATTAATTTTCTTTCGAGAATATTACCTTCTTTAGGTAGAATTAGAATCCGATCCTTTTCATAATTAGCTATGTATATGGTATCATTCGAGTCGATAAAAATACCATGAGGCATCGTAGGAAGAATACATTTGTTAGCAAAAGTGATGCCACATTGATCCCATGTTATATTGTAAACAATCTTTGGTTGATTGTATGGAACTAGAGAAAAGAGAGGCAAACTCGAAAATTCAATATCATCCATAATTAAATGATATTTAATCTTTTTCTCGAAAAAATCTATCTTTATTCTAAATTCTCAAAAGAGTGAATCCTTTGAAACATATGTTATGAATTATCAACAACAACGTTCATGTGCTTTTTGGAAACTACACTCTACAATAAATCATAAGTCTATAAAGATTATGTTACGATGAATAATAAGCATAAAACTACGAGATCTGCTGATTAGATTTACAATATTCATCGAAATATGTGGAATGCATCAAACTTTTTATGATGTGATTTATCAGTCAGACAACAAGTTATCATTCTAAAAGGTGAATACAAAACCAAAAATATTTTAGAATCTTTTAATATTGTTTGTGAGGAAGATGTTATGTGAATAATAATAAATAATTATTGTCGTTAATTCTACTTTGAGAAATCATTCACATTTCAGTTTTCTTCGTTATCGATCAGGAAAAGCTACTCAAAGTATTCTGCAAAGTTTCGCAAGAAAGTTTTCTTTTAGATGAATGTATTCCATTTCAAGGAATACTGATGACATGTGGATAAAGAGTTATCAGAAAACTGTTTGAGTGTGTGTCATAAAAACAATATCGATTTTTATGACACGTAATCAACAAAATATGGCTCGATGATACACGATTGCACGCAGAAAAAAATTTTTTCACTATTTTACTGTAACTTTTTGACTTCTATTTATTAGCTTTTCTCATTAGACTTATAAATGACTGAAATACTTCTCACCAATATGGTACATGAATTACATACTTACTAGGAGAGTTAAGAAGTTGAAATTTTTGCACTCTGTGATTTTCATATTCACTGACATAGAGTGAGCCTTTGCTGTCAAACGCTAAAGAGTGTGGTTCGCATAGCTGAGATGGTGCACTTCCAGATTTTCCCGAGCAACCAGCGATACACGTTCCACAGTTTGAATTAGGAGCCCATCGTGTTACACGTGCGCTAAGTGATTCACTAATATACATATATTCATTTTCATCAACGATGATATCTGTTGGTGACTGAAGTTGCATTAAGCTATTGCCAGCTGTTCCATTACCAGCAACGCAAACTCCAGATGATTCACCAGCTAACCACTTCATGATTCGATGGTTATAACGATCCGCAATGTAAATAGTTCCAACATTGTTGACATATATTCCATATGGGCCATCAAGCGTTTCATTGGTAGATCCTTGGACTCCAGTACCAGCTACTCTTGAACTATTAGTTGAATGCGATCGAAAAACAAAAACACTGTGATTACCTTTGTCGCTCACATATATGTCACCATTATTATCAATATAAAGGTATATGGGCAAACTTAAGCCAGTTACATTGAGCACTATAATTGGATGTGAACCATTAAGTGACATTTTTTGCATCCGTTTATTATCTTGTTCAAGAACGTAAAGTGATGTATTGAAGATGAAAACATCGTGTGGACTATTGAATTCACCCGGGTTAGATCCTTTCTCAGAGCCGATAGAGAAAGTTTCGACAGTTGAATCAAGATGAATGACAACAACACGATGATTCAATATATCAGCAATGTAAAGAATGTCGTTATCGGTGATTGATATTCCTAAAGGATGGTTGAATTTATTGAGGGCGGATCCGCAGCTTCCATTAGAGCATCCTGCAACGATGATACCATTTTGATTCCAAGAAGCTTGAGGCAATAATCTCTTTTGCACTGTAAACACAAAAACATATTGTTATCATCCTCCGTAAGTTATTATCATACAAGTAAAACTGTTTTTCTTTAAACATTGTAAATTATCTTAGACAGTCAATGTTTGATCTTGTTATTACTTGAGTAATGAGAATTGAGAAATTCAAGATCAGGAACAAATCTTTTTTTCAAACTACTCAGTAAAAATCTGTAATAGATTATCTCAATTGTCAATGAAACGGTTGTTGTTAATAAACAACCATGTGTAAAAGAAACATGTTAATTGAGAATAAATATGTATAATAGTTGTAATTCTCACCAAAACTAGTACATAGATTTTTCTATTACAATGACGTCTATCAGATTTCATTGTTTATAGAAAAAGTGAACTTTTTCTTAGATTTTCTAACGCCCATCAAATTTGATAGAAAGGATCGTAAATATAATCTATACAGCAATCTCCAAAAACGCTATAAGTACGTAAAATCAATCAGTTTATCTAATTAGATCTGTCGCAAATAATGATCTATCAATGTGAAGTCTTTGAATACCTACTTGATATACTCTTGATTAATATCATGAGTATTAGAATTGCCATAAGATTAAACCTTATTGTTACTTTATACATCCTAAAAATACTTCTCTGTTGGAGATTGTCTTACAATAATAACTGTTGATAAAAAATGACATGAAAAAGCCTTTTCTCTTTCCGCTTTTATATCATTCTTTCTCTTTCATTCGCTTCTATTTAATGATATTTATATTCTTTATTTTTATAATGCTATAAGATTTTCCAACAAAATAATACTCTTGAGTATCAATTAATTAACTTGATCAGAATAATCACACTTGTTTTTAGTAACTGTAATGGAATATGTTTTCGGAGAAAAAAAGTATATAGTATCAAACACTGACGTCAATGTTCATGACGTATTTTCTAAATATCAGTATTTAACAAGTCATTTATTTACTTTATTTTCATGTATACGTTATTCAAATTTCTTTATCATATGTTTCCGAACGGCAGTGTGATAATTCAATATAGTAAAAGATACTTGCATTTCAAACAATTTTTTCTATGCCGTAATTAATATATCTCAGTTAAAGAAGTGAAATCTTATCTAGAAGTCAATATACAGTTCTAAAGAAAAATGACTCGCTCAATTTTAGCTCATGTTAGATTGCTTTTTGAAATTATTTCATATCATCGACAGTTATATGTCTGAGAAAGTAGTTGATCTTCGCTGTTATTTCATAAAAATGATCAACTACATGAATTATATTATACTATATTGTCAAGAATGCTTACAAATTTTAGAAAATAAAATAATTCTGAAGCCCAAGTATATCGTTAAGAGTTGATACAACGCTAATTGTTACAAGTAGTGTGTCATTTAGACATGCACATTGCTGTTGACAACCTGCCGCGCTTAAAAACTGACTGAAAGTATGGATATGGGTGTGTAGGGATACAAGTGCCACACACCAATACCGTATCCCTATGCGAATTACAGGATTTACTGTCGCGTACTTTACTCCCGTTGTAAATAATTGTTTGCAAATAGAATTTTCTTTTTTTTTGTAATTATGATTGTAAGTTTTTCCTTTTTTTCTTAGAGTAAATTATATGATTAATTTAGATAAATCTAATGACCACAATGGAGAGAAAAAATCATTTTTTGTATTCTTAAGCTTAAAGGTTTATTTTTCATCTATAATGTTCGGACAGATGCGTTAAATTCTACATATAGTTCGTAATATTATTCGAATATACATTTTTAGACACATAATGAGAACTCAGCACTCTCAACAGATCTTTGTTTGCACAAGATGTAAAAGAACGTGACTGTAATCTCGCTATCATCATTCAAAATTCCAGCTAAACTTGCTAAAGTTAAATTCCGGACAACGAAAACGTCATATCAAAAGCATTAATTTATTAACACATCCACCCACACCCTCACTCTCAGTATAGCGTCTTGGCGCCATCTGTTGAAAAATTTATGTTGATAATTAAAATAGTTTAGAATATTTCATGTGAAAGAAATAGATTAGGAAAATCTAAAAATATAACTACATAACATAAAAATAATTAATTAACATTGACGAAGAATTCCTAACTGATTTTCTATTGGATTACAAAAGGTGACAAATAATCGTAGTAGTCATTGTCCTATCGTTAGTTCATGTGACCGTTAAAATTTATAATGAAACTAAATTACTATTATTTTTTTTTTATTAAATAGATAAATATGGAGCCTGATTTTGAACGTCGTCTTATACAATCTATGTCGGGTGGTTCATCTCTTAATTCATCTCCATTTTCATCTCCAATCTCATCTCCATCACCTATTAAATGTAGTGATCGTTTTATTCCACTTCGAAGTTTATCCCAACCATCTGCATTTTTTATCGATCAAGAACAAACACATAAAGGACCAATGATTGATAAAAAATCTTCTCGTGATCCAACAACATCAGCAACAAATACAAATGGAAATTCATCAACAAATGGTACAACAATTGCAGCTGATCGAACAAAAGATGTATTAACTTATCAAGCTTTATTACAAAATGAAATGTTTGGAACACAAATCGATACTTTATATGATGAATATCATATGAATAGTTCTTATTCAAATATTAACAGTAATCAACATCATACAACAGGAACTACAAATCAAGGTGGAAATAATGATACAACAATTAATGGAGGAATTAATTCTCAACCTGTAACAACAACATTAAATGGACAAACTATTGGTGGACAAATTCATACAACATCAATATCAGGAATCAATGTAAATAAACTAATTTAGAATAGATAAATTTTATATTTATATATAATTTAGGGTATTCTTTCTCAATCATCTCAGCAACGTTTACCATATACAAATACAAATTCAAATCTATTACGTACACGTGATCCAAATACTATATTTCGTTATTCTGCCCGACGTAATACAGATGATTTACATTATTCACCATATTCTTTATCTCCATTATCACCTGCATCAATTCGTCTTTTACGTTCACCACGTAAACAATTACGAAAAATTCCTAAAACTCCATTTAAAGTTCTTGATGCACCTGAACTTCAAGATGATTTTTATTTAAATTTAGTTGATTGGTCATCAACAAATATTTTAGCTGTTGGTCTTAATGCATCGGTTTATTTATGGAATGCAAATACAAGTAATGTCACACGTTTATGTGATTTACAAACTGAATCAGATACAGTAACAAGTGTAGCATGGAGTGATCGAGGACAATATGTTGCTGTTGGAACTCATAAAGGTATTGTTCAGATATGGGATGCAACAACAAATCGCAAAACAGTTTCATTTCCACGTCATACAGCACGTGTTGGTGCATTAGCATGGAATGATCATTGTATATATTCTGGTTCACGTGATCGATTTATATTACAAAATGATACACGTTCAAGTAAACAAGAACGTAAATTAGCTGGACATAGACAAGAAGTATGTGGATTAAAATGGTCACCTGATAGACAATTACTGGCAAGTGGTGGAAATGATAATCGTTTATTAGTATGGAATCAATCTTGTATAAATCCAATACAAATTTATACGGATCATACAGCAGCTGTTAAAGCTATTGCATGGAGTCCACATCAACAAGGTTTATTAGCAAGTGGCGGAGGAACAGCCGATCGATATATTCGATTTTGGAATACATTAACAGCACAAAGTTTACAATGTATTGATACTGGATCTCAAGTAAATAAATATGATTATAATTATTTAAACTTATTTTTTTTTCTTCATTTTTATCTAGGTATGTAATTTAGCATGGTCAAAACATTCAAATGAACTTGTATCAACGGTATATAAAACTAGATTTAATTTTATTTCATATGATTATATTTCTCTTTTTTTTCAGCATGGTTATTCACAAAATCAAATTGTTGTTTGGAAATATCCATCAATGTTACAATTAGCTCGTTTAACAGGACATACATTTCGTGTATTATATTTAGCTGTATCACCTGATGGTGAATCAATTGTAACAGGAGCTGGAGATGAAACACTTCGATTTTGGAATGTATTTACAAAATGTCGTGCTAATAAAGAATCCGACAGTGTACTTAATTTATTTAATAAAATTCGATGATACTTATTCTTTTAGTTTTTTTTTCTTCTTCTTCTTTATATATATATATATCTTCGTGTGTCAGTGCTATCAGCTTCACAACAGTCGTATGTTTACACTATTTATTTATTGTTGTCATGTAGTTTTTGTCTTTTTTTGTCTTTTCATTTTAATTGTGTTTTTCAGGATTTTTTTTTGTTTTTTTTGTCTCTTTGTCTTTGTTTCTCTTTCTCATCATATTGTTGACTTTGTAAAATGTTAGTCCATAGATGATGAGAGATTTTTCTGTTCTATTCTCATGTTTATTTCTGTGCGTATGAATCAAGTTAAGAAAAATGAGAACGCCTATATCAAAAACATATTTGTTATATATTTAATATGTATTCTAAATCTTTATGAATGATAAATAATTCAGATCATATATTAAGAATAATTAATAGAAATATAAACTTTTATATGCAGATAATAAAAACATGATATTAAATAGAAATTAATTAAAGATACATAATGATTAAAAACGTAGTTCGATTACAAAGGACATCTATTGAAGATGGTTCTATATTGAAGTTAATGTAGATGAATCATGGACTCTGAATTTAAAGTTTGGTAGTTTATATCAGACGATTAATCAATCGCTTATTCACAGATAATTTGTGTTAAATGGCTACTGGACCTGTTTCATCTAATGTCTTTAATTCTATTACAACATATCTTAAAGAGAATGATATTTCTTTTCGATCTATTCAACATGAACCAACATATACATCGGAACAATCAGCACAAGTTCGTGGTGAGGATCTATCCATTGGTGGCAAAGCATTAGTTATGAAAATCGATGATGAATTTCATTTATTTGTTCTTAGTGCTTCAAAAAAATGTGATTCGAAAAAAATAAAAGAATATTTGAAAACAAAAAAAATTCGATTTGCTACTAATGAAGAACTTATGAATCTTACTGGACTTGTACCTGGTAGTGTTCCTCCGTTTGGACAACCTATTCTACCATTTGAATTACATGTTGATGAATCAATAGTACAAAATGAAAAAATTGCCTTTAATGCTGGTGATTTGACTCAATCAATTATTATGCTCGTTAAAGACTATTTGAATGTAACAAAAGCACATATATTCTTATTTTCATCTGATTAAATTTTAGTTTCTTGATATTTTTTGTCTAACTAATGCTTGTAACCACACATCAGGCTTGATCACAAAATATGAGGATTGAATAAATGTAAATATAACCTTTACATTTATAAAATAAAACTTAATCATTTTTTTTCAAAAACAACGCCCAGATAGAATATTCTTACCTATCATCAAAGTCACTTCAATACAGAAAAATAGAAAAACTCTGAATATTTTATTTATATCCATGATATCTTGAATTGTTTTAGTAAGTGAAAAATAAATCAAAGAACAATACCTGATACAATATATTGACAGCCATTGATTTTATTTGATACCGTTGATCGCTTGTTATGAAATAACAATTTCTTGTACTTTCTCCGTATTTCAAAACCCTCCTTGAGTCATATACACTTACATGCACGTAATCCTTATGGATTATGTCAAGCAACGGTTCGATGTACTATTTATTTTTTCTTTTATGATTGCCAATGTTAAAGATTAGCATAACTAATGCTTAAAAAATAGTACCGGACGCCCAAATGAGGCGTTATCTTTTATTTATCTATTAGATCAACATAATTTATTCTTGATAAAAATATTGAGTAAAATGGTAAATGAAATTTTATACTTTAACACGTTTTCAGTATATAAAAGAGATAGAGATAAATAAGTATTGTTGAGAATACTTGTGCAGACTACTTTTAAAGAATAGGTTGTAGTAAATATAAAATAATGTCTGTGATATCTCGTCAACTAGTATTATTGAAACGCTGGTGGCGTTTATTAATTATTATACTTACACCACTTATCTTATTACCACTTCCACTTATAATAAAAACAATTGTAAGTATAAAATCAATTTTTCGCCATATGATATGGAAGAAAATTCTTTTTAGCAAGCACGATGTGCTTATATTGTATTAATTCTTACAATTTACTGGGTATTTGAAGTAATGTCATATGCAGTCACTTCCTTATTGCCACTTGCTTTCTTTCCAATGGCCGGTATTCTATCTAGTGATCGCGTTGGTATTAGTTATTTCAAAGTAAATAATTCTTATTTATTCATTCTATTATTTTATTATATTGATCATTCAATAGGATATAAGTACATTATTTGTTGGAAGTATGACATTAGCTCAAGCAATGGAACATGTTCATTTACATCGTCGATTAGCATTATTTGTTCTTAGTATTGTTGGTTCATCAGTTAAATGGTATATATATATATATTATTTATTGATATAAATAGTTATTTATTATATGTCTAATAGGAGTATGGGTGGTGTGATGGTAGTCACTGCTTTTTTAAGTATGTGGATTAATAATTCAGCTGCAACAAGTATTATGATACCAGCAGCAGTTGCTATCATTGATGAACTTCAAAATCATGAACAAGAAATGCAAAAACAATCTGTTATTCATAATAATGGAATTCATCGAAAATCAATAGAAGTAGTTCCTGATGATCAGAAAATAGAATTAGGAACAGCTTATGAAAGTCATCCTATTGAATCAAACAATCAAACAATTGAGTAAGTTATCATTATTTAATTGATTCTAACTTTTAAATTTAAATTTTTAAAGTAATGAACAGAAATCTACATTGACACGTCGTGTAGACTATCAACAACTTAAAACTGGTATAAATAATTCGAAATAAATAATCTAAATAAAATTATAATTAATTTCTTCTAGCTTTTCTCATTGCTGTTGCTTATGCTGCAGCTATTGGCGGTTTAGCAACATTAGTTGGAACTGGTCCAAATATTTTTGTCAAAGGTTTTACTCATGAGTAAGTACTTTTTTCTATCTGTATACAAAATTAAAACTAATTTTATTTTCTAGTTTTTATGCTTCAGGAGCTCATGCATTTGAAATTTCATTTACAAATTTTCTCTTATTCGCTTTTCCAATCGGTTTTGTTATGCTTATACTTTGTTGGTTATGGTTACAATTATTATACAATCATCGAGAGTAATATTCTTTACAATTAGAATATTTATATTTATAATAATAATATAAATATATATTTTAGATTATTACCATGGTTAAAAAAGAGTAAAGATGAAATAGCATCTCAAAAACATTTACAATCTGTTCTCAAAGAACAATACAAAGAATTAGGTAGTCCTAGTTGGCAAGAACGTATAGTTGCTGTTCTATTTGTTATAATGGTTACACTTTGGATAACACGTGATTTCTCAACTTATCCTGGATGGGAAATTATTTTTGTAGAAGGGTAATTAAAGAAAATCTCCATATAAATCTTATTAATAATTTTCAATTCTTATTTAGTTATGTTACTGATGGAACAGTTGCGTTACTAATTGGTGTATTACCACTTATTTTACCGAATAAAAATCCATTTGATAGTAAGATACTGATTTGAAACTAGAGCAATTATTATTATTATTTATAAATTATTCTAGAAAACTGGGAATATCATCCAATACTTCAATGGGATCAATTATCTAAAAAATTTCCATGGGGTGTATTTATGTTACAAGGTGCTGGTTTAGCAATTGCTGATGGATTTAAAGTATGAGGAAAACCTATAAAAATTTTCATAAAATATATATATATTTATTTAAATTTAGGAATCAAATTTATCTCTTACAGTAGCCAATTTTCTTCAATTCGTTGTTGGTGCGTCTCATAAAACGATTATTTTTATTGTTATTGTATTAAGTGCAATATTTACCGAGTTTACAAGCAATCTTGCATGTGCCAGTATTCTATTTCCCGTACTTGACAGCATTGTAAGACATATTCATATCAATTATCAATTCGTATTTTTTCAGTTGTGTCACAGATTCATAAATATTAAATATGAGAAAGGGTCTAATTTCATTCATCAATAGATAAATTTGATATGACTTAGTACTTTAATTTTCATACTGATTATATTTTATAGGCTCAAACTGCAGGAATTCATGCAGCACGTTTGATTTTACCATCATGTATGGCAGTTTCTCTTTCATTTATGTTACCCATTGGTAAGTTTTATTTTATACAGTAATTCTAAACTTATCTGTAATTTTTGTTTTCAGCTACTCCACCTAATGCAATGATATTTTCGAGTGGTAATGTAAGAATTATTCAATTAATTAAAGCTGGACTTGGTATGAAAATAATTGGTATTGTTGTTATATTTTTCGCATCATTGGTTTTATTACCACCTATCTTTCGTATTCAACCATTAATATCGGTTCTTAATGATACATTACTATTCAATAATTCTACGAGTTCTTAAATTCATCACAAAAAAAAACATTATTTTTTCTTCTTATTGATATATTGCAATTTACTGTAATTTCTGATATTGTTTTTTATATAAATTTCTTCTTTTGACATATTAATTTTTAACAAAAGTTGACGGATAATATTAGCTATAAAAATACATCAACTAATATTGTCAAAGATACATTACATAGGAAAATCATGTAAAACTTATTGATAAAAAAGTTTTGATATATTCGTAAGTTGTGACTGATAAAAGAATACATTATTATATAAAAATTCTCCTAAAGACATCGTCCGAATTGCTTACATTTGAAAATGTGGCTTTTAATGTATATTATGTCGTCGTTTTTTTTTTATTATCTTATGCATACGATAATATCTACAAATGTATATCTTATTTTTTTTCTTCCGTTTATTAGTATAGAAAAAACAAAAAATATTGTAGAATACTTTAGAAGTTTTCTAATCCATAATATTTTGCCTATTTAGTTGGGTATGTAATGACCTATTGGTAGCATATTGTCGTTCTGCATATATGGTATCTCATATTTATGTTTTGTTATTCCCATTATATCTATGTTTCGATATATAGAATACG
>CAJNOI010001825.1:0-12306 GCA_905250115.1 Adineta steineri | reverse complement strand
TAAAAAGTCAGTGGGCCGATTTATGTTCTTATTGGCCTCCGTCCTTTTAATTAAGTTTATTTTATTGAAAAATATTTCAGAATTGAATAAGATCAGTAATATATTCTAATAATAGTTTTATTATAAAAATAGTTTGTAACAATGTTATGTTAATGTGTATACCAGAGACGGACATAGGGCAGTGTGAAAAAAAAAAGATTTTACCTTGTTCTGAACCAGAACAGGGTAAAGTTGCGCAGAACCACAGCAAGAAAAGTATGTCATTTTCATACTCGACAAATTTTAATATAAAGTTTCCGAATTTTCATTTGCAAAAAGAATATTTTAAAGTCTTTGTGAGCTAAAAATCAATAATAAATTATAAATAAACTTGTTCAATTTTGTCTATCCCTGCCATGATAACTGATACAAGAAAAGAACTTGCCACTGCTGGTAGGATCTTAAATAAAAAAAGAGCTCATCTCCAACTAAATAAATTAGAGAACATTTTACTATTGCGACCAAGAAAAAAAAAGTTCATGTAAAAAATAACTTATGCCTTTTCTTGTTGTTTGTGTTTTCTTATTGAAAATTCTAGCTATGACAGAAATGTTAATGTTTATCCTCTAGTCTATCATATATTCAAAGAAAGGGAACAAAATGAACAGGAGAGAAAAGGAAAATAAATCAGAAGTGGCTGACTGACTGACAATACGCCAGCATAGCTGTTTATAGATGTATGCGAAGAGAACAAAGAGAGAGGAAATAAAGAGAAAGAAAGACATAAACGATGGGCGAATTAGAATCCGTCACAATATTATTATTCTTTTAGATGAATAGTGAAAAGATTCAAATGAATTCATCATCTAAATCGTGTGAAGAAAATCGTAAATTATATTCACCATGGTCTTCTCGTGTTCATCCATTAATCTTTCTTCCGGTTTGGACTGTGGAATTTGTGCTTGTCATCATGATGTTAAAAGGTTTCATATATTTTATTGTACGTAGATGATGTTTGTCAATTAATATAATGCATATTCTAAATAATTTATATAGAGCACAACAAATGGTTTAACACGATTATCGGGTTATATTATGTTTTTTGCAGTATTATTTGCAACTTTATTATTAATTTATCGTGTTGTTGAATACTTAATGGATATGAAGGTAAGTAGATGTTAAAATCAAATATATTCACAAAAAAAAAACATATTGTTTTTGTATATAAGTAAAGAAAATGATATCAGAGATGTCCATTGTAGTTGAAAATTGATCGTAGTGAGAGCTCCAAGTGAGATTGGATAGGACGGGATGAAAAAATCGTTGCATGTGACAACTTGATTCAATTCATCGCATCTCACAGTATTGCCCAAAAAAAAATTACCGTGTCATGAGACACATGACCTGGTAAAAAATTTTGCTTCAAATCTTAAAATAATCTTTGTAATTCTCATATTGACTTAAATCACTTTTCTCCATCTATTTCTCTTTAACTCTTTGAGTACAAGATTATTTTTCAGAATAAAAGAAAAGGAAAACGGTCAAAATTCGAAATGAATGTTTATTTGGAAGTCTATGACGGCATACACTATTCAAAGTAGTTGCAGAATGTGATAGTCTTTGAGATATCTACAATGCATAAGTTCATTCAAGAATCAATTTCTATGACAATTAAATAAGTTTCATTTTTTTTTGCTAGCGAAGAAAAATGAATTGAAAGAATCAGGATCCTTTTGAACTCTAATGATTTCTACAGGAAATTCATTGAAATTCACAAAGATCCATCAGAGTTCAGGATCAGTTTTTATTTGTAAATTCCAATACGATTTATTTAGGTAACAGGAAGCAATGTCGTCTTTCTTAAAGAGACCTGTGTACGAAAAAATGAAATCGATGAGCAAAAACGGTGACAATAACGTGTGGTGTTTATATGAATCAGCTGAGTTCCTTTCGTATTCTGATAAACTTTAGTAGATTTTTTTAGACTCGAGTGAATTCTATCATTTCTGTGATTCACTAAAATTTAGAGATATTTTATCTTAATCCATTGATTTTCTCCAAAAGAATACTTATTATAAAGGCCGGTCTAAAATTGAATTGAAGAATGATAAAGACTCCTTTCGATCATGGATTTTTACCCATATGACTATTAATTACAGTTGTAAAATATATACAAATTTCAACTGGTATAAATAAAACAGAAATATACGAACCAACTTCGTCTTTTACTCTTCCAGTTCTGTCAAAGTTGATAAACTTTTTTATGAAAAAAATTGAAAACAAGAAACAAGCGATAGTATCGCCATTGAAGAGTACACTGAACAAGAATACAATAAATCTTTTAATTCATTGTTCATTTAAAGCATCTGAAATTCATTTTGAAACACAACAAAATTTCTTTTTTATTCAGAAAATTAGGAAGAAAATGAAATAAGTTTTTCTTTTCTATGCTCTAGAATTAAACAGTTTGTACATAAATAAGATTTTCTTATCATAATTTATTTTAAACAGGAAGTGTGATAGACATGTGATTGTTTCTAAAAAAATATCTTTCGCTAATCTGAATATGTAAAAGAGATCGATAGATATGGACTAAAACTGATTGTTAAATGTTGGAAAATCAAACTGCTATAATAAATTATTTCAAGTTTTTACTTTTCTTTATAGTCGAATAAAATGAATTCATATTTTTTTGTGGATTAGAATCTATTATTTTTTAAATTTCATTTATTTGTTAGACGATCTATTTCAATAACAACAAATCTTCGACTTCAATAGATGAACAATCTGAAAAATCATCTCTTTTATTTATTATTAAATCTTATCTTCATAAATTTAATTATATATACTGTTACAAAGCTAAAGATGAACACAAACAAGATGAAAATATTTTTCCTTCAGCTAACGTTGTTTTTCTTGTATAGGTGTATTATTTGTTTTTCTCAATGAATTAATCTGTTTCTCTATATTATGTATTCTTAATGTTGTCATTTTGTTTTATTAGTCAACACAATGTAAATGTATATTATATTATGTACGATTTACGCAATGCTTTGTTTTCTTTGACTTTCAGATACTAAAAAAATCCTATCGATTTGATCCTTGTTATTTATATATATATATTATTCATAGAACATGTTACTACATTGCAGTTAGGTATACATGTGAAGACAAACGAAATCAAATTTAGTTGTAGCAGATGAAGTTCTTTCAATTAAAATTGATTTATCTATGCATTGAAATGATTATTTAGATTATGTATAAATAAGTGAATTTTCTTTTTTGTGCTTCCAAAATAGAGATTCAAAGAATTTTTATTATTTACTTATGACTATTATTGTACATCTTTCAATGGTATATTTTTTTTCGATAATACTGTTCAATTGTCATCTATCTATTTATTAGCTGTAAGAAAAAATGGTTCAGTGCACGAGTATCGAGAAGTTTTAGAAGAATTTCATAAATCTCATCTTATAAATAATATTGTTAATTCGAATGAATTAACTTCCATACTTGATAAATTTACTAGAACTAGTTTTGTAGATCAGATCAGAATTGAAGGCAAATAATAATAATAAAGACTAAGAACTATGATATTAATACACACTATTCAATCATTTTGAATCTTCTTTTTTATGTTAAAGCTTAAAGAATCAACTAATGTCACCATCATCCAAGAAGAGGCTGATGTTGTTAATTAGTATAATCGTCAAACCTAAAAATATAAAATTAAATTTGATTCAAGGCTTTCTATTAAAGAAAATAGAACTATTTTCTCGTAAAATCAAATTAAAATAAATAAAAGTTTTAATTCTGCGCCGTTTGTATTAGACTTTTCTTTCTATAAGACTCATACTGAAATTTTATTAATAAAAAGAAAGTAAAAATATTAGATATAAACTTAAAATTGAAGAATAAAAAGAGAATAAAGCAAAAAAAAACAAAATTAACAAGTCTGAACAAAAAGACTTAAACTGTCAGTACCATTATTTGCCACGACAAAATCTAATTTTCCATCACTACTAAAATCACCGGTAAGAACAGAAAATGGATGAGAGCCATATGGCATTGCAAATAGCATTATACTATCGAATATACCATTACCCTGTCCAAGAAAGACACCTATCTTGTTGTTATTATAATTAACCACGACAATATCAAGTTTAGTATCATTATTAAAATAACCAACAGCTACAGAGTAAGGAGATGAAGATGAACCAGTTGAGTAAGATGTCTTATTTGCAAATCTACCATCACCATATCCCAGAAAAATGCTTATTGTATCGGATTGATAATTAGCAGTAACAATATCTACTTGAGTATCATTATTAAAATCGCCAATTGTTAAAAAATATGGAGATGAATTTGAACCAGTTGAATATGTTGTTTGATTTGTAAAAGTAATATTGCCATATCCAAGAAAAATACCAATATTATTAGTACCTGAATTTGCTACTCCAATATCCATATGATTATCATTATTAAAATCACCAACAACAATAGATCGTGTCTGAGAATCTTTACCAGTGGAAACTGCATTTTGCTTTATAAAAACTTGATTAAACCAACCAAATAGTATCATAATATTGTTATCACCTGAATTTGTAACAACTATATCAAGTAGTGTATCATTGTTAAAATTACCAACAGCTACATATTGTGGAGCAACGCCTGTTGAGTATGTAAGTTGAGGTACAAACGAGCCATTCCCATATCCTAATAATACACTCACATAGTTGCTACCCTTATTTGTGACAATGATATCTAATCGAGCGTCATTGTTGATATCAACAACAGCTAAAGATTCTGGGACAATGCCAACTGAACATTTCGTGAAATTTGCAAAAGAACAATTACCATACCCTAAAAGAATACTGACAGTGCGATAACCAACCGTAGCAACAACGATATCCAGTAGAGTGTCATTATTGACATCACCTACAGCTACAAAGTATGGATGATAATCAGTTGGAAAAGTCGTTTGATTTGCAAAGGAACCATTCCCATATCCAAAAAAAATACCAACATTTTTAGAAAGAAAATTTGCAACAACTATATCTAACCAACCATCATTGTTAAAATCGCCAACAGCCACAGATCGTGGATTAGTACCAGTAGGATATGTAATTTGATTTGCAAATAAACCATTACCAAATCCCAGAAAAACACCAGTATTATTATTACCATAATTGGCAACAACTAAATCTAATTGAGTATCGTTATTGAAATCTCCAACAGCTACAGAATAGGGATTAGTACCTGTTGGAAAAGTTGTTGGATTTGCAAACGAACCATTATCATATCCCAAAAAAATACTGACATTATTGCTATCGTAGTTAGCAACAACTAGATCCAACTGACCATCATTGTTGAAATCACCTGCAGCCAGTGATAGTGGTTTAATACCGGTTGGATATATCGTTTCATTTGCAAATGATCCATTGCCATATCCAAAAAAAACACTTATAGTATTACTACCATAGTTGGTAACAACTAAATCTAACTGATTATCTTTGTTGAGGTCATGGGCTACTACAGAGTATGGACTGGAGCCAGTTGGATAGATCGTTTGATTTGTAAAAGATCCACTGTTATATGTAACAAGAATATCTACACTATTACCGTCACCATATCCAACAACGACTTCTGATCGTCCATCATTATTAAAATCACCAGACGAAATGGTTAATGGAGGATATGCTAAAGGCACTGGATAAATTGCTTGACTTATAAATAATCCTCGCCCATTTCCAACTAACATACCTACTTGCTTTGTATTATAGGTGGCTACAGCAATATCTAATTGAGTGTCACCGTTAAAATCATTGGTGGTAATTACTGATGGCTGAGAATTTGAGTCCATATCGATGAACACTTGGCTTTTGAAAGTGCCGTCACCATTATTGAAAAGAATACCTAAATTGTCAGTACCCAAATTACTAACAATAATATCTAGCCGAGTATCATTGTTCACATCACTAACGGCAATAGATCGCAATCTAGAACCACCAGCTGATGCATAAGTAATTTCATTTACAAGAGCTCCACGATTAGATTGAAGCAACACACCAACATAATTACTATCATACCTTGGTACGACGATATCCAATCGGTTATCGTTGTTGCAATCACCAATCGCTAACCAGTACCCTGCGAAGCCAACGTAATATGAGATTTGGTTTCCAAAAGAACCATTTCCATACCCAAATAAAACATATACATTGTCAATACCATAAAGAGCAAAAACAATATCCAGATAGGTGTCATTATTGACATCGCCAACAGTTACAAAATATGGTAGTGAAGCCGTTCCATACGGAATTTGACTTGCAAATGAACCATTGCCATATCCAAGAAAGATCCCTAGATTACTGCTACCATAATTGGCAACAACTAGATCCAATTGACCATCGTTATTGAAATCAACAGTAGCCAGAGACCGTGGATTAGTACCAGTTCTATATGTTGTTTGATTTGCAAACGAACCATTACCATATCCAAAAATAACACTTATATTATTGACATCATAATTGGTAATAACTAGATCTAATAGAGTATCGTTATTGAAATCACCAGTAATTACATAGTATGAATAAGTGCTAGTTATATATCTCATTTGATTTGCAAACGAACCATTACCATAACCCAAAAGAACACTCACATATAAACTATTATAATTGGCAACAACTAAATCCAACTGACCATCATTATTAAAATCACCAACAGCCAAAGATCGTGGAGAAGTGCCAGTTGTAAATCTTTTTTGATTTGCAAAGGAACCGTTCCCATATCCAAGAAAAATACTGACACTTCTGTTATTATAATTGGTGACAGCTAGATCTGAATAAGTATCGTTGTTAAAATCACCAATAGCTACAAAACATGGAGAAGCACCAGTTGAATATGTCTTTTGTTTTGCGAAGGCACCATTCCCATTCCCAAGAAGAACACTTATCGAATTATTCAAATAATTAGCAGTAACTAAATCTAGTTTACCATCATTATTAAAATCACCAAGAGCTATAGAATATGGGTAATATCCAGTCGAATAATATTTGGGTAATGAAAAGCCTTCGAAGTAACCTTTGAGAATATCTATGCTATTAGTGTCATTATTAACAACGATAACATCCAATCGTTTGTCTTTGTTGAAATCACATATAGCAAAAGAGATCGATGAAGTCGATCCAGTTGAATTCATTCTTGCATTCGAAAAACTACCGTTTCCATATCCAAGAAGTAGACCTGTATTATTAGCACCAATAGTAATAATGAATAAGTCTAAATGATTGTCTTGATTAAAGTCACCAACACCAATCGAACATGGTGAGCCAGAATTTATAGAATATTTCATTTGATTTGTAAACGTTCCATTACCATTGCTTAAATATACACCGACTGTGCTTATTCCATAATTGGTAACAGCAATATCAACAAATGTATCATCATTGAAATTGCCAACAGCTATTGAGGATGGATGAGAACCATAACCCGTTGAAATAGTTATCTGTTGTTCAAAAGTACCATTCCTATTAGCAAGAAATAGACCAATATTATTTGTTCCATAATTTGCAACGGAAATATCTATATAATTATCATTGTTGAAATCCTCAACAGCTAATGCATATGGAAGTGAGTCATAACCTGTTGAATACATTGTTGGATTCGAAAACATTCCATTTCCATAACCATAGAATATACTTATACTATGGGTTCCAGAATTAACGGTAACAATATCAAGTACTGTGTCGTTGTTCAAATCAACTAAACAAATTGATATTGGACGCGATCTGTTAGTTGAGAGGTGTACTTGATTCATAAAAGATCCATTTTTATATCCAAAAAATATCCCAATATTATTAGTACCAAAGTTTGCAACTGCAATATCTAATATAGAATCATTATTAAGATTACCAACTGCAACCATATTAGGACTGGAGCCTAAACCAGTTGAATATTCAATCTGTTTGATAAATGTACCATTTTCATATCCAAAATATATACTGATAGTGTTAACAATCGAATTAGCAACGACCATATCTATCCAAGTGTCATTGTTCAAATCACCAACAGCAACAGATCGTGGGCCATAGTTGTATTCAATTGGATTTGTAGCCGTTCGTGAAATATTGAAATTACATTTTTGTTCTAAATAATACAATAAAAATTATCAAATAGTAGGAGATAGATCTCGGTGTATTTGCTTCGATCAAAACTAATAGAGTAGTGATTCAAATGTTATAAGAACTTACCGTGTGATTTTGGTGCAGTAAAACAAACGATTAAGATACCAGTGGTCATTATAATACATGTAAATATAAAAAATCCAATGGCACGAACCATTGAATCTGATATTGACCAGTAAAAACGTTTTCTAAAACAATGCATCAATATTATATGCAAGATTAGAGCATAAAAAAGACTTACAGATTCCATGGCGGTATTAATTTTGTTTCCTGCTTCATGGTATGCTTGCTACGTACGGTTGCTACATGTGTATTTAGATTTGGATGTAAGTTTTCTTCGATATTAATAGGCGACTGTTGCATAGCAACTGATCCTTGAATTGATCTAGCATCATTATTGATGCAAGTCATTTCAATCTAGATGAAGACAGTAATTAGATAGATATTGACCTGATATACTAAATGCTGAAGTTTATTTGTTACTTTGTAATTTTGCATTTCTCTCAAAAGATGGATATATTCGAAGAAAGTATGAATAATTAATCAAGAAAAAAATTCTGTTACTTATATCATGTCAATAAAAAATCTATATAAATTAAAATCGTCTATTTTTCATGTATTATCTGATGTAAAACTATGTAATCCATCAAAATAAATTTTTAATCATAAACAAAAAAAGAAGATAATGAGTTTTTTCAGTTCAAAATGGTTCTCAAGAGACTGATATTTTACACTCTTTGATTTCAGTATTTTTAAAATAAAAATGCTTTTTGTTGTTGTTATAATAACAACTGTAACATACCTGATTTATATCAGATTCCATTATGCACTCGTATGTATGTGCACGTTTTTTGTTAATAAAAAAAATAACTTGAGTTATTATCAAATACTTGTCGCGTATAGATAGTTGTTACAACCAATCTAAAAAATTGAAATTAAAATCAATCAATATTTTTTATCAGCAATGAGTTTATTCAATCTTTCGGATATAGTAGCTATCCTTTGTTTCTTCATTTTAAATACATACTCTCAGTCAACTCCTATAATCTTTTACTATAATGTGTATAGTAAAATTATTCTCAATCTGTTTTGTGAACTAATTCTTTTATTTCTCACTAGTAAATACAATATGTATAATCCAAAATAACAATTTTTTTAGAGCAAGATATTGTAATATAAAAATTCTTCAGTAAAATATTATAAACTAAATAGAAATACCATTAGTCGTAATTACCCCTTTAATAATGCTCACGAAGATTGAAGTAGAGAAAGAATAAATGAAAGAACTAACTACACAAATATAAACAAATATGATCAAAAAAAGATAAAAGTACAAAAAGCACACTTTTATATCTATTTTTAATTGCAATGATGACTGGCGTATAAACTTTTTTTTTCTTCGTCTGAATGAAAACATGAATGACTCACTATATAGAAGAGTTGACATATTATGGTTGATTTTTAATTTTACAGGTAAGAAATATTAACAAATGTAATAGTCTAATTACCAATCGGAGAAGCTCATATCTGTCTTTTTTTTTTGGTAAATCGATCAATCAAACATATATTCTATTCTTTCAATTCAAAGAAAACCATGACATAAAAAAAATGAAAGTGCGCATACGTAGACAATGATTTTGTTTATCGTCCACGTAATAAACATTACCTTTATTGTAATGGATGAAGACAAAAGAAAAAATATATTTTAGGCAATTGCGTCGTAATAACAAAATATGTCCAGGTGGTGATTTAGAAAATGATTTATTCAAGCAATTTTTCTTTATCCGTCTTGTAAATAAAGATTATTTGGTGATATTTTGTAAGGGGTAATGAACAAACAAGCAATATATGTGCTGACGTTTACCACATAACGAAAGATGCGCAAAAAATTACATCTGACTCATCAAATTCGTCGTTAACTTATTAAGAGAGAAAAACATACACAAAAACGACAAATATAGTCACAACGATATTCTTTTTTTTTAAGAAATTATGATGGAACTAGCAAGATTTCGATATGAATTCTCTTGGAAATATTATTAGATGATTTAATATCGTAAATACGTCTGATGCAACCACAAAAAAAACATATGGAATGATTTTAAATTTTTTGTATATTTTACAAAATATTTATTTGCCCAATCGATACAAGATTTATATATATATATATTGAGCAGATATGCTCGTAAACAGCCATTTATACGTATAAATATAGAGTAAATACACTACATATATCTATATTCCAACTCTTCAAGATTTTGTACGAATACCATTATAATTAAAATTGAATTTTAATTGTATATTTTTCTACAAGTAAAACTCTTACATAATTTGTCTATGATTATTATGATAAAATTTCTAATAAGATTCTCTCCGTATGCATTTGTTTTTCAGTAACGTCTATGAAAAATCAATATCTTCAACAAATCAAGCAGATTTAAATATAAATTTATTACAAAAATTAGATTAATCATAAATTAAATATTTTCTTTTATAAATTTTTTGATCTATTTGTTTTTTTATTTAGCATCAACAATTAAAACTGATTGAAATTTTATATATAAAAATTTTGAACAATTTTCTTATCAAATCCGAACATCAAATAAATTTTCAACATTATTATTTTCTCTTGAATCTACAACCAATTTATAAAAATCTTTTTCAAATACAAATGATTTCATTACTTGTATGCCCTTATAAAACAATCCAACAATAATTAATTCATGTGATGCTGAAACAAAATACATCAGATCAATCAAATTCGTCTATTGAAAATAAAGCAAAAATAAAAATATGAATGAAAATGAAACAATATTAAATCTGATAGATCAATAGAAAATATTTCAATTGTTAATAATTCATAATCTTTATCAAAACAAAACCAAAAAGCAAAATTAATTGATCAACAGTTTCTCGAAAATAAAATAAACATAAATCGACACCTATTTCATCTATATACCTATAAATACTAAATATAAAACATTAATTCTTGTTTACCAAAAAGTGGTATCGGAAGAAATGTCAAATAGTAATAAACAACAACATAATACAAACATTGCTGAAGTACATGTTCAGAATCCAATAAATAATCATCATCGCCTTGGTCAAATCGTGAGGAAACACAAAGTATAGATATCCTTTTTATTTTTTATGAAAATATTTTTCATTTATTTAGTTAAACCACCATCGGCTCTTCTTGCAATAGCATCAGTTTTTATTGCATCTTCTTCTTTCTATTAGAATTCAAATAATTATCTTTCACTTAATCCTGCTCAACGACCAATTTCATCATTTTTACCAGCAGCACCTGAACCAACTTATACAACAATATTTCGTTGTATTCAACGACCTTCGTCTGAATTATGTAATTTCAACATGAAATGATATATTTTTGACAAATTCAAACCAATTTGAACGGAAACACTCACATGATGAACAATCTCAAATATTAACTATTCAAAATATTTTTTTTTGTTTCTCAGTAACTAGTTCTAAACAAAGTCATACATTTTCAAATAAAAAACTGAATAATACTCATTAGTTCATCGTTTACTTTAATTCAAATCCTTTCTATTTCCACAATATTGATCAATAAGCATCATAAATACAGTTAACTAACATATCTTTATCTAAGTATGAATTAGTAAATACTTAAATTCGTCAACTGTTGACTACAACGGAGTATACAATGACAATTTATCATATACTTTAGATATATAATATATTAGTATATTGAAAATTATAATCCTTAATCTTTTATTCTAAACACAACTATTTTCATACAATCAAAAATTTTTTTTCTCTACAACCAATTCATTTTTGGAACAACAGCTTTTTCTTGATAAATTAAAGCAAGCATGTTTTGAATGCCTTTGACATTTTGCATAATTTGACTCAATGAAAAGAAAACATTACCAAGTGCAAGTCGATCACGCATTGATCGAGTTATATAAATTTGACGAATAATTTCATTTAATGACCAATCAGAAACACTTGGAACCGTTCGATAAAGTGCATTACCTGGATAAATATGACGACCTTTAACTGATTGTTCTACCCACCAATTAAGTAAAACAGGATAAGATTGTGCTGGCGGATCAATTTGCCAATAGAGTTGTGGTGTCAAATAATCAACTAAACC
>CAJNOI010001824.1:0-12323 GCA_905250115.1 Adineta steineri | reverse complement strand
CATACTGAATCTGATCATACAGAATCAACGAATGTTGATTATATACATGTTAATATGTTACTTGGATATTTAGAAAGTCTATTATTTGATATTATATGGAAGGAAGAAAGTTTTGATAATACCAAGAAACGTTTAAGTATACGAACAATAAATAAAGTTTTTCGAATACAGAATGATTTTTTTGCAATGCATTATGGATTTTCACTTGAACAAGGTATAAATCAAAATACTCCATTAAAAAAACAAACAAAATGTTTATTTAAATAATATATTCGATTTTGTAATATATATTGTTTTCATTTATGCTATGAAATAAATCAAAAAGATTTGATTAATATTAGTTCTCAATGTTGTATATATATGAATAATTCATTAATTAAAATATTGTATAACAAAATATTATTTAAGATTTCTGTTCTGATTAAAAATGTGATAAGCAATAATAATATTCAGAAAATTTGCATTCAAACAATAAAATCTATTAGCATTATAATTAGTTCTTTTATCTTAATAAATCTATTGCAATAGAAATACAGACATAATTTGTAGACAGGACTTCCAGAACTACAAACAGTATTGTTTTATTTTTCATTTGACATAAGGCCGCATATAGAATATATCTGTGAATGTATACAAAATTAAGGAAAAAAAACTGTCTATCAATACGTTCAACAGATACAATTCTAATAATGACTTTTTTTTTATTTTAAAATAATAAATCATCACTAATGGAATAGAACATTTCATGCGTAAAAAAAGTTCTCATTATCAAATCCACCTGTCAGATAATTAATTATAAGCTTCAAAAAAAAAAGGAATTTTATGCACTTAAAACTATAATTATGAGTTTTATTTTCTTTTGCGTCATCAAATAATAAACTAAACGTCACATAATTAAATATAGACTCACGACTGCATTACGCGAACATTCATTATATCACATCGAGTATTATCTAAGTACATTTGTAAAATTTCAAATAAATGAAAACATCAAGAAGAATTAGAATGTTAATTCTCTTCAAAAATCTCAATATTTTTGAGATCTTTAAATATTCTAATAGTTTCTATCTGTATTTTATACTAAATTAAAGAAACGGAGAATATAACAATTTCAGATGAATAAGAATTCTGATTACAATAGAACTAATTACTCGTAGTTCATCAGTAAAAGATAAGCAAATATCGAATTTTCTCTAATATATTGACTGTCTAGAAAATGATAGATTTATCTTTGAAATAAACTACTCATCACTATTAATTTCACGTCTATGATCAGAAATAATAGAATGCATTTCAGATACTTATTCATACATCCATACGTAGAGTTATTACATTTTACATAAAAAATTACACGATCTTTTGTCATACGTAAATGAAAAAAGACTAAATTCATTTCATATAATTGAATGTGCATATAAAAAATTGTTTTGTAAATAATTAATAGTATATATTCTTATTTCACTTAGACATATTAATAAAAAAGAAAGAAACAATTCAAACTCGAGCGTTCTATGTCTATGCAAATTTTATAAATTATTTGTTTCTATTCAATTGTCACGTACTTCGTTAGTTGTTTCAATAATAATTTTGTCTATCAACATCTATTGCATATCAATGTCGTTCAACACTATATTTCGGATGTCATTTAATGTTTAATCATTAGCACAATCTTATTTATTATCTATGTCCTTGAAACACAATAACGAGAGATTAAAAAGTATCAGAAGAAGTTCTAAGAATAAATTAATTTTTATCATGAATATAATCTCTTAGAAAATCTTTCGAATGTATGATTCAGTTCGTTTAATTTTTAATCAATTATGGTTATTTAAGATAAAATATCCTTGAAATATGTATTAGTTCAAGCACACTTCATAAATGTGCGCTCTCTACTCATATAACAATTTTCCATGAATAAATTCTACGCTTGGATTAGTCGTTTTATTATCATTAAACTATACATTTTTTAATGGAAAATACTATTATTATAAAAAGATTTAATTCATAAATTTTAAAAGATAATTATTCGAGAAGATAATGTACTAGTAGACACTAAATTATGTCATGTAAAGCAATTTTTCTGGTTGAACACGCTAATATTGATTGTTCTTTTCTATTTTTATGGAAATATTTGATTTAACATTACATTGTTTCTGAGTTATTCTCATCGTATGAATGAATTAGCCAGCATTTTCCGAAGCGGAAAGTCTAATGAAAATAACTAGTAGATTCTATAGATTGTATTGATGTGTTATGTAAAATGACGATGGTTCAGAAATCATGCATAATAAAGCTTCATGTTTTTTTCTATATAATACGAGATAAGAGAATAAGCGAAGGAGAAAAGAACTATTCTTGGAGAAAAAGAAAAAAAGAAGACGAACTAACGCTTTGGCATCACAATAAATTCTTTTTTTGTTACAATGGTCGAACATATTGATGGTAATCGACTTCAATCAGATCTTCGTTATCGTTTTGATTATTTATCTAAATTTCTTAATTTTAATTCGGATGATATAGCGATGCTTAATACATTTGCACCCATTGTTTTTCCACTTATACCAGTTTTATCCGATGCAGTTTATAGAAAATTATTTTCATTTGATATAACAAAACAATATTTTCTTATTCGTAATGATGGTTTTCAGGGTTTTATGCCTAAAAAAGATTGTGGATTAACAGTAGATTCAGCACAAATGACATTTCGAAAAGATATGTTAAGTGTTTATTTAAAACGTGTATTGACACAAACTGATTGGAATGATACATTTCTTCAATTTTTATCACAAGTTGGTAAAATGCATACAAGTCAATCTGGTTCAACATCAATTAATGTTGATTATATACATATAAATGCATTACTTGGATTTTTAGAGCATCTACTTATTGATGTTCTATTTAATGCGGATAGTGTAGATGAACAGACGAAACGTGGAATTCTAATGGCAGTTAATAAATTTTTTTGGATACAAAATGATTTTTTTACAATGCATTATTTAATGTCACTGAAAGATAATTCAACATCAGATAATACAAAAGAACCAACTAAAACATCGAAATGTTGTTGGATTTAAGACAAGATAGAAAAAAAATCGATTTAATTAATTTCCATCCGCTAAAAAACTATGATTATGAATATGTATAAACAATAAATATTTTGCAAGTGTTAGGAATTATTTTTTCATCTGATAACAACAATCGATCGTTCTTCGAAATGTAGTGAATTAAATTATATTAGAAAATACCTACATCGACGAAATAATAAACACTTGAAGGATGTATTTTTTTCGTAAGGTTTTATCAATAGAATATGATCTATCAAATTTTCTGATAGAGAAAATGCAAAATGTGACTTTAGGAAAAAAAATTTTCTATCTTTTAGACGGACCTGTCATCTGCTTGTCTCATTGAATGAGAAGTCTATGTGAGTATAATTGCTATCGTCAACAATCATATATTCTCTACATTGACAAGTCCAACCTTTTTCTTGTTGAATCAACTAAACAATCGAATTATTGCCGTTGGGTACATCGACTACATTTACTCTTTTGTGTCTTTTTTCGAGGACGGAAACTATCTTGTCATGTGTAGACAAATAACATGTTGTTCAGTCAGGAAGTGCGTGTGATTAATTGTATAGGTGCATGCTGTCAGAAAACTATTTTTTAAATGATCATGTTAGTATTGTTTTTATGTATAAAAGATTATGATGATAATCATAATTTATTTATAAAGAAATATTCTTTTCCATGTAAAAGAAAAAATAATAGTGGCACAAACGTTGATCAGTGATATTTTGATAATATTTCTTTAATATTATTTGAAAAAAATTTGATTTATTCCAATATGTTACTTCATTCATACTTCGATTTCTTTCTATTCTTTATTTGTATGGTATATTCTATATGATAATTTCACTTCAGTTGTATCTTTTGTCTTTGACCTTGATATTTCTTTGTTTTTTTCGTTCCTTTATTTACATGTTCGAATAAATTCATTTGTTCTTCATTTGTAAAAGAATTATCTATGGAAAAAATTTTGACATCAAATTATTTCCATTCAATGTATAGAAAATAATAGAAGTAATTGGATTACTTCTAAATTAGTTGACCAATTTATTCGAATATAATCAACAAATTAAAATATTTAACTTGTATTAATAATCAAAAATATGTAAGATACAATCAACTGTCTAAGTACACTTATATGTATGGGACCATTTGAATATTTTATTATTGGAAAGGAGAAAAAACACGTGTCATGTGATAAATTTGTATATTCGAATGTCGAGATTAGTTTTATTTACGGTGCCTCATATGTAAAGATATCGAAATTCTATTTTCCACGAGGTACTGTTTTACGATCGTTTCTTCTTTCTATTTGGAAAGACATATCCAGTATTATTTGAATTGGATTCCGTTGATTGAAACCTGTTTGATAATGGAGTACATATTGATTTTCTTCTTCTTTACAAATATTTTTCTACTTGTGAAATGTGACAATCTTGTAAACATCCAATCGGTATCAGGTAGTTTACAATAGACTTTTTTTATCATCCATAGTTAAAGATAAATAACGTTTTAAATAAATTAATAGATAATACAAGAAAGGTTCCATTCAATGAAATAATGGGCTATGCATCAACAAATGTTGAAGCTTATTCAAATGGAAATGATACTTATACATCCAAAGAAAACTCTTATTTATATGGAATATATATGGGAATTAAATGGCAATGTGTTGAATATTCACGTCGATGGCTTTTTATACGTAAAGGTTGTGTTTTTAAAAGTATTGAGGGTGCTGCAGATATGTGGACTCAAGTAGATTATGCTCAAAGAGTTGTTGATAAAAAATGTTTTTCTTTTAAAAAATATGCAAATGGCTCTTCTTCTTCACCAGTAAATGAATCTTTACTTATTTATAGCTGTTCAGGAGTTGATATGCCACAAGGACATGTTGCTGTTATTATTGATGTTTTACCAAATTCCATTCGAGTTGCCGAAGAAAATTGGGATCCTTTATATTGGTCCGGAAATTATTCTCGAGAAATTCCATATGATTTTCTAAATGGAAATTATTATATTAGAGATAATTATACAATTCTTGGTTGGATGTTACTTGATGATAATAATCAAACACAACCATTAGATCAATCTACAATTAATACTATTATTCAACTTAATACATCATCTCCAGATTTCATTTGTCATAATAATGTTATTCATCATTGATTTTTCACTTCATCTTTGTTCATTTTCTCTTATGTTTAATTTTTCCTTAATAAAAATAATTTAAAATTGAGTACTGCTAATTCTTTTTGATTATCATATAAAATGAGAAAGGATCGATGTGAGTGAGATAAATAAAATACACCCACACCCACAAATATTTTATAATGCTTTCTGTTTCAAGACAAAAAAATGAATAGTATTGCTGATTATTTTCGCATAACAGAATAATAATAACTGACTACTAAAAGAATTTCTTTGTTTAATCATTTAAAATCATCATTCATTCCCTCAATAGAATATTTAAGAAAGTCTATCGGTAACGAAAAATAAATACTTTTTTTGAAAAGCTACGATCAATATGTGCCATGTTTTATTAATGCATAAGTCCAAAGAAATCCACTCTTATTTTATATTTCATTCTAATAAATACATTTGTTTCTTTACGAGCATATCACCAAATTAGCTATAATGAATAATAAAAAAATGAACTACAGTTTTCATTGCTTGGAACGTTTCTCGAATAATTAAAATATTTCATTTTTTATCATCGTATTATATATTACTTTATAGCATTCTAGGCATTTTTATCTACTCTTTAATTTGTTTTAACTGAATATACACCTTACACTAGAGACATATATGGTTAAAATATTATTATATTCACAGTTACAAGGTCAGGAGCCTTTCATATCTCTAAAGCGTCAGCTCGTATAAGGTGTAGACATGCTTGGAAGTAGCGATCTTTTTCTTGACTATTCGATCTTTATTCAAGAAAATATCTTGGTAGAACAACCAAAAATGTTGGAAAAATAGTATTGAGAGTGTGTGTGTGGGAGATGGTTAGAATACCCACACTTAACATAGTAAATGACAAAGTTTTCATAAAAACGTCATCATTCAAAAGTAAAGTAAGCATGAGATAATGCAGGTTTTATATTACACTTGAGAGATGCTTATATTTGTCCTGTTTTCGACGAATACTCAATAGGAGAACATCGATAACATTTCTTCGCTTGTGTTTTCGCCGAAAACATCAATGTTGAATACGAAAAAAGACAACAAAACTCGCTCCGATGTTTGTCAAGCAAAAGGGTGACGATGGGTGTGCATATAGTATTTACCACTCGTTGCAGAATTTCCTAAACAAACTCTACTTGACTGTGTATAAAGAATGTAGTAGGAAAAAATCAAGTGTACAAAAAATAAAATATATTGCAAAGTACGTCATGAAAGAAACTAGAGCTAGTAGTCATCGAAATTTAAACATTTAATTTATTTCATTTTTCAAATTTCAATAATGTCTCAAATTAAAAATATAAACATAATATTCAATCTGTGATTGATTCTTATATAAATCCATGTTTTACCATTCAGACGAAGGCGTAACGAAGATAATTATACTGTCGATATTGAGAGTATACAGGTAGATGATGTAAGTATAGTAATGATGGAAAAAACCAAGGAAGTACAGAATGAAAAACGAAATATGTCACACGTTTCGATATATATATATATATTCACATTGGAAGTCGTATATTTGTACATTTTCCAAAATAAGCTCTACTAATACATGATGATGAAACATCGACAAAAAGGAAAACAAAGTAAGTTGGAAATGTTTTATTTTTTGAGAAAAAAATGTTCTTTTTTTTAGAGAGTATAGATTCAGCAGACTCAAATTATGTTCCAGAAACACCACCCTCGAGTAGTAATCCATATTCAAGGGAGCGTAATATTTCACGTGGAGATAGTAGTGATATTTCATATATAGGTGAAGAAGAATCTCATCGATTCCACAGTAAGAAGATTTTTTTATTGAAAATATCGTTATTTATAATAAAATATTTTTTTTTGAAGCTCCAGCTCGTCCTTCTGTTAGTTCTTCTCATCAAAGTGTTTCATATCCTACAACACTAAGAGGTAAATAATGAGAGTTACTCTTTGATATTTTTTTCTAGTTATTTGTTTATATATTTTTAGTTGATGAACGCCTTCAAAAAGTAATTTTGAAATATGAAATTCCAAAAAAATTTGCCGATCGTCTTCATGTACTTGCAAAATATGAACTTATTATCGTATGTGATGATTCAGGTTCAATGAAAACATCTGTGGACAATTCACCACGAACTCGATGGGATGAGCTTCGAGAATTTGTTAGGATTATTTTAGAAATCGGAATAATATTTGATGAATCGGGTGTTGATATTTATTTTCTCAATCGTAAACCGATTCTTAATGTAAAAAATCCTGAAACAATTGATCATGCATTCGCTAAATCACCAGATGGTTATACACCATTAGTACGTACTCTGAAAAACATATTTCAATTACCAGCAACACGTCGAGGTTATGATAAGAAAGCATTAGTATTTGTTGCAACTGACGGAGCATCAACTGATGATGAAGGAAATGTGAACGTTGATGAACTTAAACATCTGATGAATGTAGAACGGCAAGTGGACACGACTTTTGTCAAGTTTTTAATTTGCACTGATGATCGTAATTGTGTAGATTATCTATATGACTGGGATAAAACAATGAAGAATGTTGATGTGACGGATGATTTTCATACAGAAAGAAAGAGAGTTCATCAATGGCAAGGCACAAATTTTCAATTTTCTAAAGGTGAATACATCGTTAAAGCATTGATTGGTGCAGTTGATCAAAAAATGGATGATCTCGATGAAAAATTTATAGAAAGGTTTTAACTTGAAGATATTACTTCAGGTTATCTGAAACTAGTAGCATATATATAGCGTTTTTTGTTATACCTTTGTTAGATATTTTAACAATGTATAATCAAGATTATAAAAATAAAAATCTAATAAAAACTTTTTCGTCGGACTCTGCTGGCAGAGAAGTCATGATTGGGCGGAGGTACGGCGCCGTGAGAGGCGTTTTTCTCTACGTGCTTTTCGAACACATATGCCAACTTCATCTTTTTTCTATCAAGGATCCAAATGTTATGTGGTCAAATTTGTAGTTTTGATTTTCTACTCAGGACACGCATATCTGCTGGTATCAATAGTGTATCGAAATCGCCTTCACTTGTTTTTTTTGTATGTTTCTTGATTTTGAGAATGAGGGTGTAAATGTGGACGTAAGTAAGAATATGATTTTACTGTACTGCGCCAACTCACACCGATCCATACGTTCCTTCTCTGCTGACACATGTATATCGTAGAATTGAGAATCGTGTTTGATCGTATAAGAAGATATATCCATAGTATAAGTCGCATCTCGTTGAAAATCGACAGTTTTATTTATACGACAAAGCATATAGGAAAAAAAGAAAGAGAATATATTTGAACGAAGTAGAAAGTGAGAAGCACACATGTCAGAATGTAGGAGAGAGAGCATGAGTATATGTATAGTGGTGCAGGAAGGCGACAAGATAATATTAGCAAAATAAGAAAAAAGGAGGTGAGTCTTTTAGATTGAGTCTAAATGAGATTGTAACAACAGTTATATGAGCATCTTGAGGGTATGGGTGTGAGGTGGGTATCAGCACGAGATATCCACCCCTACAACCACACCCACACCCACACTCAAGATTTTATATTTATCTTTTGATAATTGTAAAACATCCGTATTACTTCACATATATCCAAATGAGAATGTATTAAAATGAAAAGAGTTTTGTTCATATTGTCTATGCAGGTATCTTTTTATCAGGAATAGTTATTCAACACCAACTATTGAACCAATCTTCATCTTTCGCATGACAAAACTGAGCTGGATACATAATTCTTATTACAAAAGGCCATAGTTCGAATGTAATATTAGCCTTATATAATGCTGCTCGAATTGCACAATCTCCATCCTTAGCACGTGAGCCACAAATATGACGTGGGAGATTTGGTGTGTATGCTACACGCATATAAGGATCTGCTAATGATCTTGGAATAATAGCAAATAAACTTGAAATGCCAAAGTCTGTTTTATTAACAGGAGCTTGAAGATCAGGCCAAGTGTGATTGTATCCTGAAGGCATATCTTGGAAAAATTCATAGTATGGATTAATAAGTATTCGATTTTTAGGTAATAGATCAGCTGTCGGTAAATCTTTAGCAATATATAAATCAGGTCGAGTTCGAACAATAAAATCATATTTTATTCCATCTTGTTTTTCAGCTTGTTCAATATGCTCCAAACAACGTTGCCATCTAGAATATCCATGTTCATCATCTAAAGCTCCTAAACGATTATTTGAAGGTATCCATTCGATTTTGCGTGGTGTTAGATATTTCAACGCAGCAGTATATCTTTTTGGTTGATTATCGGTAATAGTAACTCCATGAATGGTGTCAGTTTTATTCATAAGTTCTAGAATAACAAATAGATCACCTGGTAATTTGTTGAGTGCTTGTCGACGATAAGCGACATATAATTCCTCTTTATAAAGTGTTCGAGGAATACCTGTTATGCAATGAGCAGTACGATATCCCGATATTGTTGTTGTTGTTGTTGTTGTTGTTGCATTATTATTAATCCATGAATATAATACATGTTTATGTAAAAATATAGTTAGAATGAACAAAATAAATATTATAATGAATGGTATTATTAAAAAAACCTTTTTAAAACATGATATCATCACTGATGGTCTTAATTTAGGTTGATTTAAACTACTCGATATCAAGATTTTATCAGTTGTTGCATTCATTTCATCCATTTGGTAACCAATAAATAGAATAATTTAACTCTAGAATTATGAATTAAGAAAAGATTCAAAGATTATCTAATGATCTATTTAATTTTCACTATAATTTGAACTGAGTAACTATACAAAATTTGATATATGTCAGAAGATATTCAGCCCAATAAATACATTAAAAAATTGTACATAAATTCTAATACTCCTCCGGAATGTTTGTGATCAACAATGGCAGAATCGCCGACGACATCAAGGTAATGAGTTAGTAGATGATATTACGTATCTCATGGCTGTCTTCATCCTGATTCTCAATACTTAAACCTCTCCTTTCTCCTCTATGATTCTGTTGTCATTCACGACAAACTATCTATGAACAATAAATAGAAAAATTGATTAGATTCTAACTCATATTTGACGCTCACTTTCATTCCTTCCCAAAAATAAATGTGTTTATGACAACACTGAGCTTCAGTGAGTTCGAGAAGAACTCGAGTTTTCAAGATAAAACACCTCAATCTCCACACATTCTACTCTTTTATCTGCTTAGTATCACAATCGATTGAAAAGATATTTCTCGCCCTTAGCCTATCATATCCCATATTTTAAATGAAAATAAAGTGTTTGTTTTCTTAAGTGTAGGAAATAGTCTCTCATACATCACTCTATGGAATTGATGAATCTATTTGAACAAAACTTTACATTCTTTGATCTTTTTGACGAGAATATAAAAGTTTATTCGTCGCAGTTAATTATCTATAATATTTTATTAAATGTTCAGTAATAAATTTGGATATAAAATAGAAAAAAAGAAAAACTTTTAGCAAAATCCCTAAAAGATTAAATTATGAAACAAGAACTAATTGAATGTTATTATCAAAGAGACATATTTTTTGGTTTATCAATTAAGATTATATTATTCTACTTCTAGACTTTCTCTAATAATTCAATGATCGTATACGAATAAAAAATAACAAAAGATTTCAATTTGGAAATAATGTTAGTCATGTTTGAAGAGACAAAAGAAAAGTAAGATGTAGGAGACGACTGTCAACTTTCACTTCCATGTATTAAGAGTTTTATTTAACCATTACCTTTTAAAGAGGAAAGAATGATTTTTGAAAATTTCAGAAAAATAAAAATAAAGTAACATCTCAACTATCGATCAATTTTGCTTTCAAGTAATGTTTTACCAAATAGTGGAAACAACTTTGGCTCTCACCTAGTAAAATTCATTTTGATATCTTTGAGTAAGAAAGAGATAGAGATTATATGTAATAGCGTTACAACTAAGAAAAAAATCAAGTTGTCTGTTGTGCAATTGATGACGAAATAGAAAGATGATGTTGTTCATTAACTTAGCTATATAATACTATTTTCTTGAAATAGTTATCTATCACTATGTCGACCTTACAACTAATCGAATGGAAACAAAAAAAGAAAATTCTCTCTATTATGAATTGTGAGTCTTAAAAAATAGACAAAATAAATTTCAGAAGTTTAATAAAGATTTATCAGAAAAAATCTTTACTAATCATAACTTGATTAACAACAGATAATAATCTGTTCTATTTAATCTGATGGAAAAAAAAATGTTATGCATAGTCACCTTCAACATAAAGGAAAAACAAACTATCAAGAAAAATATACTGTTGAAAAGAAAACATTTTATTGAAATGAATAATTAATTGGTAAAGAAGCATCTCTTTTTTTTCTTTCTTTCTTAACGTGCCCATATTCACAAAAAAAAAAATTTTTTTCCCCAAAAATAAATTTGTGAATAAAAGTTTCAAATATCAAAAATAATAATAAATTCATACTATTTTCAGCAAAAAAACAGTATGTATCGTCAAGCAGTATTTAATAATAATATATTTAATTAGTTTTATAAACAACAATCTTCTTTCATATGATCGTGTTGAACTTGTTTTCTTTCAAAGGATAAACTTTGAAAATTCACAAAATAATAATTATCTTGAAAGAGCTTTTGTTTATTATATTTATTTACAATACAAATAAAATGTTTAGAAGAATAACAAATTCCCAATTACTTTTTTACTAGAAAACAATGTTTTAAAATAACTTATCAAAACCGGAATACATCTCTAGAGTTATAAGAGAATCTTGAATAATTTCTGGAAATTTAAGAAAAGTAACTAAATTGGACTCAAAATATTTCTTGAGAAAAATCAATCATGAGTACAGATGATCAATAAATAAAATCTGATATACAGTCGAATCCGCTTATAAGAGCCCAGTCGGGGAATCAAAAAGTGGCTCTTATATCCTGACAGCTTCTTTATCCGAACTATATATAAAACAGTGCAAAAATTGATTCTTGTCAACATTTACTAACAAGGGAACATATCTGAGTGTACTTACGGAGACGAAGTTTAAAAGTATTCTGTCGTGTAGTGACCATGTTGAATATCTCA
>CAJNOI010001823.1:0-12337 GCA_905250115.1 Adineta steineri | reverse complement strand
TGAGCATTAACTGCTTTCATTTCCAAAACATTATCAGATAGTAATCCATGCAACCGAGAAAGCAGTCCATATCCACCACCAAGTGCATGGCCAGCAAGTCCTACCCATGGACAACTTCCAGCATTAATTGTATAGTTATCAGATTGATATGCTTCATAATAGATTGGACCAAGTCTTGTACCAGCTCCAAATGTTCCTGTTCTATCATGCTGATTAATATTTATATAATTAATTCCTTCCATGTTAATTATAATATTATTGTATGTTGAACCTAATCCATAACCTTCATAACTATGCCCTCCACTTAATGCATTCACAACATAGTTTAAGTTTGCTGCACATACCAGCACATTTTGTACATCACTACTGTCTGTTGCATACACAATCACAGCAGGTGAATGAGAAAATCGTCCATCACGAATAGCAGATAAATTAGTAATATTAAAATGAACACATTTATATTGAAAATTGTTTTGATTTGCTATAGTACTACATGGATAAATAGTACGTACTGTCAATGGTAATAATGATGAAAGACATGTGTATAAATCATTATTGTTTGTTCTGGTGAATCGATAATTAGGAAGATGAGTTGTCGTAACCAGATTAACTTGAAAAATACATAACAAAAACAAGATGAAAAACCAATTCAAAATAAATATATTAATCATTATAATCTAGAAAAGTAGATCATTTTGAAGTTATGTACTTGTATCGAATAATACTCGTAGATGTAAAGAAAATGTATTAGTTCGTATGTGATCAACTTCAGTTCATTTATTTTAGTCCTACTTCTCACATGGCTACATATGTTTATATGTTAAAAGAAGAACAGAAAAGAAAGGAAAACAAAGATTAAATAGTAACAATAACAAAAACAATAAAACAAGATAGAATAAACACGAGTTAAGGAATACAAACAAAAGTTCACTGATGTCCATAAAGTTGACTATCTGTATAAACATATGTTATTATTCAGTATATACAGTCAAACATTATAAAATTTATATTTTTCATATAAATATGGAGATGTGAATATTTTAAACTATATATACATTATTTATTTGCAGTGCATTCTACAATCTATTAGTTTAATCAGTTAGGACTACTAACATGCAATCAACTAGATATAGTACAATCCATAGAAAAGTTCTCTGACATCATATTTTTTCTCCAAAAATAGTTAGAATGCTATGCAAATATTACTTATTCTATTCAAGCTTCTGATAAAATATCTTTCGGTTAGTACTTCTTAGTTTGTATTGAATATAACATGAAAGTCATGAACAAAGTGAGTTTCACTGTAGAAGTGTTATTGCACATATTTTCATCCTAGAGATATATGTATACGTAACAGTAGATGGACTCTGAATGTATTTATTACAAGAGACATAACATTCTTATCTTATCTTGAGTTATTTTTTATTATGTGGAAAACTTCAAATTGACAAACTGTTTTTCTCACTGAAATCAATGTGGAATAATATTCTTATGACTCAATCTAAGTCGGACATTGTTGAACAGTAGTTTGACAAATTTAATATTGAAAATAATCTCATCAGAATCAATACTTTATTATCACAGCAAGAAAAAAACAAATATTCATGGATATAATAAGAAAAAAAAATAAAAATTCTGTTCTTTTCATTTGTGAGTTTTATAGTTATTCACATTGTTTTAGTTTTATTTCGATTCTCGATGTATTCGATCTTGTGTATTGGATATCAATTATTTCAAATCTTGAATATGGTAGAATTAATACTTCTTGATCATCTGGAAATTCTGATATATCTTCAATATTTAATGCACTTTTACAATTACATATTTCATATACACATATGACATTCAATTGATCATTTGACTTTTGATTTGTTTTACAAAATTGTGAAGCAACACTTATATGTTTTGATGTTGATAAGAGTGTCTTGATTAAAATCTGTTTACCTATTTTATATTGTTGAAGGTTATCATTATTAATTATCATACCACGATATGAAGTTCCAATATATCACAATGTTTCTAATGGCGAGTATTTATTTGAGCAATAAAAATATCTAAATGAGCAATACAAAAAAAAATTATAAGATAGTTTTATTGCTTATTTAAATATAAGTCTAATAATAAAATATTTTTCACGACAGGTATAGTTAAATTTGAATATAATATCTTCCACTAATAATATATTTATTGTAACCATCAATAAAAAAAGTCATTTCATCTTTCAGCATTTACTTCTTATGCTGATTATCGTTTAATAAATATTATTATTGTTGATTCATTTTATAATACTAACAAACAATTCGTGTTTTCGATAAAATCACATTTACTATATTTCTACAAAAATAGCATACATATGATTGTCTATATTGAATAAAAGTATTGTTCATACATTTATGATAATAGCAAAAGAAAGTTCTTATTATGAAGAAATTTTACCATCATGATCATTATCATCTACATAATATTCTTCCGCTGGCTCTATAATTTGTGGAAGTCTTTATCCCGCTGAAAAATTGCAAAAATCTTAAAACATCGGACATTTATTAAATATAACTTCAGTATCAGCACAAAATGTTTCATTACGTGTTGAATAAAAAATTGTTAAATTGTATAACATCACTCTATTTTTTCTAATAAACATTCTTGTGAATAAGACAATTTTTCGATTGATAACACTTTCTCATTTTACTCTCAAAGATGATATTTTAGAATATTCATCATTTGTAGTTAGTCTTTTTCTAGAAATTATTTCGAACTTAAATACGCAGATGCTGAAAATTTTATCAGATCGAACAAAATCAAAAATAAAATTCTGTTTTAATGTTTTTCATGAATAAATCAAACAAATATTTTTTACAATATATCTATCCAACACATATAAAAAATGAAAAGAAAAACAATAAAATAAGTTGTTGAAATAGAATAATTGATCTGATGAATTTTCTATGCATAAAAATTGATATTAAACGATCCTTGGTACTAAGAGATTCACTAAAATATTTATACAAAAGGATATAATAAACGATCCAGCATGGTCGAATGCAGTAATATTTTATTTTTTTTTTCATACATAAAATACAGGTAATGCTTGTAATGGTACATGACGACAGAGAGGCTTTCTTCATTTATCATTATCGGCACATTTTTTGTTTGGAAGGAAGAAAGAATCGACTCATACATGCTTCTTTTTTTATCTTCATCTATTAACTATAGGTAATATTTCTTATATACACAACAGGATACACAGGTATTGATGTGACTCATTGGCTATACGTTCTTCGTTAATGAGAGGGCCGTGAATGGTAAATTTTTTTCTCTCCGTACATACATTATAGGTAATATTTCTTAGACACATGACGAAAGAGATAGGTACTATCGTGACTAATTATATATGCGTCTTTCGTTTATATAATTGAGAATACTGGTATATTATTTTTTTCTGCACATACAAATTATTGATCATGCGGTTTGTATAATCAGTGAAAAAGCGACCCGTCCTTCATACTGTTTCGTTTGACTGCTTAATTATTCTTATGTAGCCATCGAATAAAGACAATTCATACATCAATAATCACGGAATTAAACGATATAAAAAAGAGTATGTCATACACATTTTTATTTTATTGTTTGATTTCATTTATACTTACAGCTGGTATATACGTCTATTCTTCTCTGACTTCGATGTTTGGTGGTTATAATTTAAAGGTAACTACTTGTATAGCAGAGATACAGACAGGGCACTAGGCCTGCCTACCTGCCTGCCTGGGCCAGGCGCAGGCCATGCCCTGTCTCTGTTATTTTTAAATAGTTTTAATAAATATTTCATCTCAGCTCAATAGATGTATTTATTGATATGTTTAGTTAGGGATTTGTCGCTAGTAGATGAAGAATGATTTTCATCTTGTTGATTGGACACATTCATGAGTAATAGTATAAGTTTATCATATTGTTCAGTGTCTATTTAGATATTATTCTCTCTTGTATTATCTCGTCGAAGTACTAGTTACTATTCCTATCGTTTATCTCTTTTATTTTATATAAACATTGTCTTAATTCTCATTTGTCATATTGTTACTATTATATTGGTGATATTCTCTTGGTAGTTTTACATTCGTATTATTAAATAATTATTATTAAACTAGTTTTATCTCATAATGACTTCTATTGCTTTAAATTCCTCAAATAGAACGACTACGTCGTCATCGATGCCAAACGCAATTTATCAATATTCAACAGCATCAATTAATATTTTATTGAAACGAAAAGATGATTCGAAAGAATTTATAGTGATAAAGAATGACAAAAAGAAGATTTCATCAATCGCTTGGTCAAGATTTGGATTTCCAGCAAAACGTTTAGTAGACAATTCTTATAAACGAATAGTTGGTTTTGCAAGTTGTTTCGAATGCAAACATACCTATAGTTTTCAGTCTGGTGGTAGCGGAAGCACGAAATCCCTTTTAAATCATAAATGTAAAAAAAGAGCACCATTAGCAAATAGGCAAGCGAGTCCATTAAACAAAATCATCAAATTAGAGGAAACAACAGCACCTAAATTAGCTGCTATTGATTATACTGAAATTCATGATGATTTAACTAAATGGATATGTTCGTCTATTCGCCCGTTCAATATTGTTACAGATCCAGGATTTAAAATTTTTTTAGAAACGATTGTCAATATTAGTGAGTACCGTACTGCAATTATTTTTAGATAATACTTACTAACTTCTTAGGTCAAGAATATCATGCACCAATCGATATTGATGATATTCTTATATCACCAGCAGCAATTTCGAATAATATCCACAAACTAGCTGAATATTACAGATCTTTAATACGATCGGTATTAATTGATCAAGCAGAGTCCGGCACATTAGCTATTAGTCCGGACCTTTGGACTGATAAATCCAAAAATGTGAATTATTTGAGTTTAACAGTTTACTTTGTTGCTACTGATTTTGAATTATATACAATTGATTTATGTTGTACTCCATATAATGAAGTTGATAAAACTGGTGAATCTGTTTTACAAGTAAGTGTATTAGACAAAAAGAAAAAAAGATAGAGTCTTCCTTACTTTATTGTTAAGACAATACGTCAACAACTCCATTTGTACGGATTATTACCTTATATGGATGATCATAAAATAACATTTACATCTGATCGTGAATCAATTATTCTAAAAGCATTAAAAGGTAAATTATTTTGGCTAGGTTTATTGTTTAATATTCAAGTTTGCACAATTTAGGACAACCGGTGATTTATTGTTGTGCACACAGAATTGATAATGTGCTTAAACGAGCTTTTTATCAAACGGCACAGGAGAGAGAAAAGAAAATTTTGAATGCATCAACTACATCTGGAAAACGACAATTGACAGAGTGTCAATTGATATGTGATAGTTCATTCGATAGTAGTTCATCTGAAGATGATACTACAGCTCCATCTCCATCAAAATACATCGAAGCCCATACATTATTAGTGGACATACCATTAAAAGCAAAAGAAATTTTAACTACAATCACAGCAAGTAAAAAACTAGTGAAATATGTGAAATTAGTGAGTAAATATCTAATACAAACAAACGATTTATTTCTTTGTAAATGAAATCATTTTGTTTCAGACTGGATTAAATAAAGATATTGAAGATCTTGGTGGTATTGTATTGAAACAAGATTGTATTGTCAAGTGGCTTTTACTGTCAAATATGCTCGAATCAATCGATGGTTCACTAGAATATGTTCGATCGATATTCTTAAAATCAAAGAACCAATATTATTTTAAATTAGATCATATTAGTATGGATGGTCTAAAAGACTTAATTTGTTTACTAAAGGAATTCAAAAATGTATCTTTACAAATACAAACTGGTACTCGACCATCACTTCATATGGCTTATATTTGTATAAATAAACTTAAACGTCATTTAAATGGAACTGATGTTGATAAAGATGGTAAATTTATAAATATAGATGATCGCCATGAAGGTATTAGAAAGAACATAATCAGAATGGTATATTATTTTTTGAATTATTTGTTTTAGGAACTGATTTTTTTCGGAAACGTTTGTTTCAATTATTACAATGCATGTTTGCTTTTGATAATAAACATATTGTAGCAGCTGCTCTACATCCACTATATCGCAAGTTAACCTTTGCAACCACGTATAACAAAACTTTCGCATATGTTTACATTCGTGAACAAGTAGATGAAATTCTTGGATTAAATAAGCAGCTAATGACATTTTATGAACCATTAAAAAAGAGGCACAAGACAATGGAAGATCAATTTGCTGATCCAGATGATGAATTCGATACGCAGGGTGTTAGTTCACCATCAGCAAATACATTTAATTATGATGAACTTGAACGATATCTACAAATGAATATCGAAGATTTTTACAAACAACCTAACCCATTACCATTCTGGCGAGATCATCAAAGTATGTTTCCAGCACTATCCTTATTGGCTCGTCGTCTCTTTTCCATCCCGGTTACATCAGTTGGAGTAGAGCGTCACTTCTCATCTGCCGGTCTTACAATAACACAACGTCGATCATCACTTGATCCTGATACCATCAACGATGTTCTTTTCGTTCGATCTATACAACACCTTTTGGAATCAAAACCAAATTTTTTCTTCTAAATATTAATATTATCTGTATACTCATTCTCTATGCAACGATAGTTTGTTGAAATAAAAAAGAATAGTTCATCTAATCATCTCGACTTAATTTACATAACTTAAAGGTATGAGTGTGACTATCAGAGAATGCATATAGTTATACTCACACCCACACTTATCCTCGAGATAGGACAAGATAGATGACTTTTTGTAGATAAACTGCATCATTTTAAGACACAATATTTGTAATCATTTCACATTTATTTTAAGAAGCTTTCTAGTCTAAGCTTAGCGATGCAACTCAAGGAAACTAATGAATCTCAATAAAGGCATATTATTATTTAAATATAATGACAGAAAAAAGTATTATTCATAAAATTATATTTTTATATCAGTAATAAGAATATTGTAAGAAGCTTGTCGAGTACATAATCTGTAAATCGAGAAAATTTTATTTATATGTAAAAAAGATAAAAAAAAGTTTCAATGTTCGAGATGCTTTCGCATCTCTCTAATGGAGAATTGTTCTTTTATGATCGAGAGGATGAACTAGATGATGAACCCGACTTTGAACGTCTTCCATGCTTTTTGCCATGTTTTTTATGTTTGTCATGAGAATGACTACGATGACGACGTCTCTCTGGAGAACCTCGACAAGCACTTTTGTTATTATCATGCTTCTTATTCTTGTCTCGTCTGTTATCATTGTCACTATCACGCTTTTGATCCTTTTTTCGTCTGTTGTCTTTATCCTTGCATTTTCCCTTGTCATCATTATCATCATCACTGTGGCAATCTTTGTCTTTATTTCGTCCATTGTCGTTATTCTCTCGTTCGTTCTTTTTTCGATAATATTTTTGTGCCAATTTCCATGCTTGTTCACCAGTAATTTGACCATTTTTACCAAATTTTCTTTCAAAATTATCCATAAATTCCTCTTGAGAATCATTACTCGATGCCATTCGATATTTCTTTTGAGAAGAAATATAATCGAAATCTTGAGATAAAAAAAGTCTAATATTTCGTTGGTAACCTTTTGTGAATGAATAAGAACAAAATTGTTCTGTTTTTGTCCCTTTTATATTTGAGTAGAAAGAAAATAAAGGAGAGTGATATTCTATACTCTGTATTTCTTTATTTTCGATTGGATTATATAGTTTGTTATTTGTAAATAGATTAGAGACGTATTATGAAGAAACCGAAAGAAAATCTCCATAGTTAAATGATAATACCGAAATAAATAATTGCTACGTGAAATATTGACTATAGGGTTCTTATTCTCGCTGCTTAGATTTTCAATAATTTAATTTCATGTTATAAATTGCAGAAGATCATTTAATAATCTTGTTTGCCAACCAATAATTATATGAAATATTAACTGATTTTGGTTGATTGAATCAAATTAAAACAAATTCTAGAGATCAAAACTATCTTTCACGAAAAATTTCATCTATTATATCATTCAGATAAAAGTGCACATTATTCCATAAGAATTTGAAAATATTCGAAAATTTTGTAATGTAAACTTTAAATAAATTCTGGTCTACATACATATTACCAGAGAGAATTTTTTTAAGTTATTTTTTATTTTATAGAATCTCCTTGAGCAATTGGAATATTAATAGAAAATAACTTATTTTATTAAAAGTGAAAAAAACTACTACACTGCAGGAAAAAATCCGATTTAATAACAGCTTGAAGCATGGTACGTTAAATGATAATGAGTAAATGATCTGCGTGTATAGATTTGATTTATTAAAATAAAGACAAACAACATCAAGAGAATAATATAAATTGATTAATTTTTTTAAAAGAATTTTTACAAATGAAAATAGTGCGATAATACATTAATTAAATTCAAGATACTTAAGAGAAATCTTCATAATCTTAATCATTCAATACATCCTGATTTGAACGTTTTTTTGTTGCAGCAGTAATTGATATTGGAACTACTGCATTTTCTATAAGAAAAATAAAAAAAAAAAATTAATGTTAATTTGAAAGAAAAACTTGAAAGATTTACCTCTCGTTGAATGAGTTATATAATTTTTAAATTGATTTAATTGATTCCAAAATACTTGACGAAAGAGTGGACTTGCAAGTGTACATAGATAAAATGATTTAGCATAATTAATATAATAAACAACAGTACCAAATTGAGAAAAAAATGATTCAATAGCACGTGATCTACTATCTTTTACTACATCTCTTGTAAGATACGTATATGCTATTACAACAGTACGTAGCGAAAGAAGTATTACACTTAGAATAACTTGAATAAACATTATAAGTATTAGATGACGATCAACTCGTCGATGAGCTTCTTGCTGTTGTTGTTGTTGTTGCTGTTGTTGAAAAGCCATAACTCGTTCTCTTGATGCTCTAATATGACTAAAAGTCATCATACTGGCAATAAACATACATATATAAGGTATAATTGTAAGCCAAATAACAAGAAAAGCGCTAATAAATGTTGAATAAACACCTGGTTGAGAAGAACATGTATTTGGAACTCCATTAATCGTATAGAAATCATAAAAGACAAGCATATGAGCAAGTGAAATTAACCATACGATGATTGCTACAATTACAAGACGATAAGCTATTGTGATTTTACTCCATCGACGCCATCGGGCCAAACTTGATGTTAACCAACAACGATCAATTGTTGCGAGGACTAGACATGCCGTAGATATTCCAGGAAAAACACCAGTTAAATAAACACGTATTTTGCAAAAGATCGCAGTTTGATTTAATGCATATTGATAATGATCAACCATTAATCTCAATGTACCACAAATTGATAATGTCAAAATATCAAATACAGATGAACATAGAAAATAAAAAGCGCATGGATTTTGTCGTAATTTTTTTGCTGAAAACGTCAGAATATTACATAGAGCACCTATTGTTCCTAGTGTAATAGTAAAATATGGTACGTATAATGTGATTTTACTGATTACTTGACTCAACGTAGTGATATAACTATCTGTCATGATTACGAGAATATATTGATTTTCTAGAATAAATATAAATTTATATATATATATTTAGCTTAAATGCAATGTAATAGAAACTGATAAAATTAGAAATTTTTATAATCTTACGGTTGTGTAAATTCTCACAAGAAAACTATACTGAATGTGAAAAATAAAATTTGACTGCCTGCACTATAAAATTTGTAATAATGACGATATAGTTAAACCTTTTCCAGACGAATATGTTACACATGCTAAAAGAGATTCTAAAGGCTATATATCTAGATATTACAATGTTCATGAAATTTAATTAAAAAGAAGTAGTATTATCAATTAACTTCATTATCTATTTGTGATCCATATATTATATCATGATGTCTATTAGCTATTTTTTCTATTTTCATAATGTATTATATTGTAATAAAGATTTAACATCATTTATCTTGAAGGATAATGAGCCTTCTTCGTTTTTCCGTATATATAATATGAAAAGGGTTTATAAGTAAAAATCAAGTACGTCATATTATACGATTTCTGTAGGTGCTGCTCGGATGCGTAACATGATCGAAAATAGATCCGCTTTTTTCATGTTTTTTTTCTAATGATAATTCAAAAATTCTTTATTTACAAAATAAACTAGGAATCACCGAATTAATGCACAAATAATATTTAATTAAGTCTATACAGATAACCGTAGAATGTGAGGGTGAGCATAAGATCAATTATCACAAAACGAAATAAATGTTTTTCATTTTTATACATAAAGGCTAACAAGTGACAATTATCAATATAGAAGAGTTTTGAAGAGAGAAAGTAATATACAATGCATAAAATCTTTTTATACCGAATAACATCTCTGGAGAGAATTTTTTTACGCTTTTCATTATATTTGGGTGTGGGTATCAGATGAAAATAACAACCACACGCATACCCTATTATTCATCTAACTAATATTGATAATAGACTATTATCATTCATCCAGTAAAAAAAAATATATATATATATATATATATGACTTTCTCTTTTTTTCAAAAAACTATCGATACATTTAGTGGTGACTATATCACGTATCAATACATGTGTATTCGATGTAATAATATTTATATTGTATCGAAAACTATTTCACTGTACATTATATTATTTGACTCATCTACGTCAAAAGTAGATATAATATATGTTATTGTATAATCACATCCACAATATTTTTCCATCATGTTTATTAGATAACATTTATATAAACTATAGAAACCTGAACTACTCATCTTTCCAATTCTTCACGATGTTAGAATTCAATGTGACCCTCAGCACAATGTAGTTTTATACAATTGTTTTGCCTCTATGCCATTCATCGTACTTAGTTATTTGATGAAATCTACCATACTTACTTGAAGGTGTGGATGTGGATGAAAGTACAGAGATAATAAGACACTCACACTCCACACCCATAATATAAAGTTATATATGGTAAAAAAACTTTTCTTTATTTGTTTTTTTTTTCGATGAAGGAACTGATCAGTCTGCTATATATACAGTAAACTTAGAAATTGTTTAGATGTATTGCAAAAAAATTTTCTCAAATATCTCTTTTACAAATTGTCAGATGAAAATAGCCGTATCTCGATCTTAAACTGAGACATTTCAAACTATTTGTTTTTTCAGATGATAGCTCTTCTTTTCTTCTACAAAACCATACATTTCGAGCAATTCATTATATAGAAATCGATTTACTATAAGACAAATCGAAACTTTCTATTCATTCTTTATATATTTATTAAAAAAACGTAATATAGATATAAATATATTCTTTTTTAAGCCTTTTTCAGTAATAGGTTAATGTAAGTATCATATTACCAAATTAAATTAATTTGTGTCTATCGCGCCTTATCTTAACAATACAACTAAAAGCAAGTATTATTTTACAAAAATAAAATTGGATTTTTAGCTTATCTTAACAACAGACATCATAGTAAATACTCTATGGCATAGAATAATATAATTTTCTTTTTTTCTTTAGGCCAATTTCAACATCATGGACACTTGAATTAGCTATCTGATGAGCATAAAACTATATATAACTAGATCTTTGTAACAACGATCATAATAAAAACTAATATAGATACAGTTTTAATTTCGATTTTGTTTTATATGACAGAAGAAAATAATCATAATCGAATTTTTTTGAAATCCTAGATTTGATTATAACTTTTTGTATCTTTTTAAGATTTTATCATAGCTGTTTTATTTTGATTCGAATAACATATTCTTTTTATTATCTATTTTAGCAATATTGTGAAATAACAGAGGATATAGTATACATCTTTATACCTATATACATATTAGCAGGAGTATCCGGTGGTGCTCAGGAAATTGAGGATAAAAATGCAGGTGAGATATATTAATGATACTAACATCCAAACTTTCCTTACATATTAGATATACATATTTTCATGTTAGGATAAAATAATATATTAAAGTATAAATATTATTTTTATTTTGTTTTTTCTATTTAGTATATACAATAGATTAAATAAATAAATAAACATATAAATACTTTATTTTTAATTTAATTGTTTGGTTTTTATTATACCATGTTACCATTAATATTAATGAATAATAAAGAAAATATTTCAAATATTATTAATTTATTATATAACTTATGCAAAGAAAATGAAATAGAAAAAGTTCAAGATATGTTACCATGTATTGGTAATATAAATATTATAAATAAAATTCAA
>CAJNOI010001822.1:0-12340 GCA_905250115.1 Adineta steineri | reverse complement strand
TGACGAATATATTCTGACCATCGTTTCATAACATCAATATATTCAGTTGAATTTGATTTAAGACGTAATTTTGCTAACCATACTGATCGTTCCCATTGATTATGATCTTGTAAATATCGACATGCTTCAGCACATAAATCAATTGTACATAATAATTGTACACCTTCATCAACTTTTCCATTAGCAATTAAATTTGTTGCAACTAATTTTGTAACAGTATTTTTAGATGTTTCAGTTGTTTGTTTTTGCATTGTAGATATAAGACAAGCTTTTATACAATTTAATGCATATGTATCATCATTTGGATCGGAATCAAGTAAAAGTTGTACAGCACGATCAGTTTGTTTAAGAGCAATATAAGAATCAATACAATATGTTAATGATGATGATGTTGAACTTTTAATATCACGACGTATTGTTCGTTCTAAATGAATTTGTTCAAATGTTTTAAAATCAACAAGTAAATCATAAGATGGAAGAAGTGGTACTGGAGGAGTAGAATTTTCAGTTGATGAACCATATTCATGTAAATAATATTTAGTTAAACGCCAAAAACGTTGTTCCCATGGATCATTAAATAGATTAGCAACTAATAAACATCGATCAATTGTTGAAGTTGTATTCGTTAAAGAATTTTTTATTTCACTAAAATTATTTTATTTAAATCATAATTAAAATTAAAACTAAAATTTACTTATCAATTTTGGAAATTTCTTTTTCAAGTAATCCATTTAAATTTGTATCCTCACATTTTTTCATTAGATCACTTAATGAACCATTATTTGTACATAACAGATGTTTTAATAAATTAGCATGACGTGCAGACATTAAATATGGTGATAATGTTGTTTCTAAACAACGAAGAATTTTTATTAGAAATCTTAAACTGTAACATACGTTGAATTGTCTGAAATTCCATTGAACTTGAAGAATCAACTAAATTCATTTCATATATTCGTATACAATGATCCGAACATGCTAAAACAATTTTATCCGAACTTGCCCATTCACCATCATTAACTTGAATGGTATCTCGGGGATATTTCAATGTACTAATACGATCCCTCTATAATTTTAAAATGAAAAAATAAATCATTGATTACAACAAAACTTACATCTCGTATATCCCAAACATCAACACCATCATTGAATAAAACAAAAGCACGATAATTACCTTTACCAGGTGCAAAACGAACTTTTCGAATAGGACTTCGTTTTGTATTAAATGATCTTAAAAAATTTATTTTATTATTATTCTTATTTTAACAAGGTTGATTGCCTGGTATAATCATAGATCGGTTATTACCTAATAAATGACAAGTAATGCTCATCCGAGGACTCGCTTAGCTCTTTCTCGTACAAATGCATTTTCTTCATATTTACTGGAAAAACAAATGAAAACCGTGAAAAATTGATTTTCGATGTTTTTTTGACCTTTGTACCCTCTTCACCCCCCCCCTCCACATGGTCGCTCAATAGTCCTCAGATTGAAAGTCTCTGTATCGAAAAATCGGGTTTCGATGTTTTCTTTCACCCTGCGGACACACAGGCAATCAGACAACTTATGTTTACTGGACTCTTCTCTAAGAGAAAGACAATAACAAATATTTCTTACTTGCTCTGTTTCAGCTTTATATTAAATACTTGTATTATACCATCAACATCACCCGAAAGAAGATAATCACCTTTCAATACTGAATAAACAAAATTTCTATTAAATGAATAATGAAAAAGCAAAGTTTAATACCTAGATCAGTTGCAGCTGATGATGAATGCTAAAATAATTGAAAATAAAAAGATTAAAGAAAAAACAAAAAAGTTCAGAAAATACATCAGGTGGAACAGTTGCAACTTCTTTAATTGTTCGTCCTTCCACGTAGAAATGATATAATAAATTATATTCATCTGTAAATATAAAATTTTCTCGTGAAGATTTTTTTTCATGATCAGTTGGGCTCGTTCTAAAACAAAAACTTCAAATAAATTCAAATCCATATGTTTTATTTATCATACTCAGGTTCGTTTAAAGGTCGATTAAGGTCTTGTTCCGATTCAGTACTACTATTTAATTTCGTTGGTGATTGCAATTCTCCGAGTGCTTTTTTCATAACTAAAACATTTGGTGACCAATCCTAAAATATCGAAATAAAAAATATTTGTTTTTTCGTTTTTTTTTTCGATAAATACCAATGCTAAAATCCTTGGACATTTTTTTGGTAATCGTCGAATTAATGTAAATGTTTTAAGATCCCATAATTCAAATGGCTGATCACGAAAAAGAATAATTAAATAATTCCTTTTTTTAGAAACAAAAATAAAGATTTAGTCTTATTTAATATAATATATATATATCAAACAAACCTTGTATGAGAAACTTTAAAACTATCAATTGGAGATTCATCATGATTTATTTCAGATCGAAATGGTTCTTGTCTTCCTATAGAAAATATTAATAAATTCTATAAATTATATTTCGAAAAAAAGCTAACCTGATTGAATATGGATCATAAATATTTCATTTCGTACTGATAAACGACCATCACTAGGCGTTTGATATGCCCAAGAAAGAAGCATTTGAGATGATAACCATACTACTCCACTAGAAGAAAAAAAGATTACATCATTCTTTTTATTAATGAAAATAAAATCGAAGTACATACCGAACGGTACATGCATGAACAGCTAATTGTCGTTGAATCGTTCCATCATGAAGATTATAAACAACTATATCTCCATTAGTACAACCTAGAAAGAATTTTTTGAATAATAAAATATCTTTCCTTTGAATTTCTATTTACCAAGAGCTAATAATGGTTTCCAGTCTTTATAATTTTTTGCGGTCATTGGTGGACACATTTGTATTGTATAAGGTGCAGGTGGAGGAGTAAACATAACTCCACCTAATGGAATACGATTTCCATTATTTCCTTCATTATTTATTTCAATATTCGATGGTATAGATAAATCTTTTGAATCAATATTCCAAAATAAAACTTTTCCATCCGTAAGAATAACACTTATAGCTGTTTCATCTTTTGGTGAAACACAAAATGAACAAATACGTGTATTTTTTACTAAACGAAATGGATCCGAATAATATACAAGATCGTAAGTTAAATCAATGACAAAATCATTTAATGAACCTAAAAATTAAATAATTCGAAAACTAAATATTTTTCAAATATATGTACGTACAATTTGGAGATTGTAGTGCCGTAATTGTACTATTTTCTAAATGTCTATTACGTACACTAATTGTTCCACTTTCATGAAAACATATAAATGCGTCACGTCGACAACATCCGTAAATCTATTTTTTGACAATGAAAATATTTTAATTAAAATAATATTCATTAAAAACAAACTTTATAAAATGCTGCTGAATTTTTTTCACATAAAATAGTTCCAACGGTTTGTAAAATTTGTAAATCAAATATTAATATTTCACGTGGATAAACAATTAATATTAAATGACGATGTATGGGATGAAATAATATTTGTATACAATCATTTAAACTAACAACAGCTGATGATGCTTGATCATCTTGTCTAGAGAAAAAGAAGAAAATTCAAACATTTTATTAAAAATTAAAACTAAATAATTACTTGTTATGGTCACCACCTCCTTCAATAATTGTTTTAAGACGTGCTGTTAATTGAGTACTTGTTGAAGTTATAGATGTAGTTAATGGTGTACGTTTTGAATGATTAGTTGGAGGATTTGGTTTATTATTATTCTGTGTATTTGATATATAAAATCTTCGAGATTGACCACTGGGTGTATTTACTGGTGAAAAATCTTCAATAAATGTTAAACTTGATTGACCAAGCACTGAAAAAGAAAATAAACAACAAAAGTTTCATATTATTACTTGTTTATAATTACATATCGCTCGTTGATGATTAAATGGATCTTGAATAATTTGTAAAAATGCTTCTGTCTCTCGTTGTCGTTCATGATCATAAACAATACGCCAAAGTTTTGTCCCGGTTTGTGTATTCCATAATGTGACAATATTAGGTGAATGAATTACAATTAAAAGTTGAGAATTACTATCAGATAAATACCATATCATATCTAATAAATTTATAAAAATAAATTATTAATTACTAAGAAAATCTTCTATAACAATACCAGATACTGTTTTATTTCCATCACGAAATTCAGATTGTACTGAAGATTTATAAACATCCCAAATAAGAATATTTCCCGTTATATCAGCACTTGCTAGTTTAAGATTATATGGATCGTCTATACTATGATAAAAATTATCTGGAGCCCATTTAACCTATTTAAAATATGATTAATTGATGTCAATAAATTTTATTTAAAAATACTTTAACAATTGGTTCATGATATTTTTCCATACATTGAAGAACCTAGCAAAAATCATATATTTCGTATTAAAAAACCTTGTATTTAAAAATGTATTTACTCGAAATGATTGTGGATCAAGTATAACAATACATGATTGACATCCATATGCTAGAAGACCATGAGAATTCCAATCGATAGCATCTTTATTTGCATTATTTAATGCTCCGGGAATAATACGAGATACAAGATTCATTATTTTCTATTTTAATCAATACTTATACACAACAATAACATGCCGTAAGAGGAGAAGGAAAAAAAAGAACTAAACTATGAATCATATTCAACCAGTTAGATTTTGAGCGCTATGTTCGCAGAGATAGTCAGTTGAAAATTTCTTGTTGAATTCATTTATTATATTCAAACATGTCTCTAACAAGAAAAAGTCGAACTGCTATGGATATATTTAAATCAAATATTGGATATATTTCAACATATTCAAAAAAATTCGATGAAATGCTTGGTAAAAAAAACAAATGGATTTAAAATGGAGCTACTCTTATTTCTTCTAGATGGTGGTATTCGTATGGGTGTTATAACAGAATTATGTGGAAATCCTGGTAGTGGAAAATCAAATTTATGGTCTGTTTTAATAAAATTATTTTGTTTAATTAAAATGAAATATTTATTTTTTAATTAGTACACAATTATGTGTTTCAGTTCAAATGAAATTCGGTGTAACATCAGATACTACAGGAACAGCGATTTATATTGATACAGAAGGAAGTTTTGTACCTATACGATTACAAAATATGGCAATGGATGCTGAAAATCATTATAGAAATGAAAATAAAAATCCTTTAAATACAATTTCAATTGAACAAATATTAAAAAATGTTACTTATTTTCGTTGTATGAATGTATCGGAATTAATTGCTTGTCTTCATCAAATAAAACAGATTATGACACCAGAACGAAATGTTAAATTAATTATTCTTGATAGTCTTGCACATCCAATTCGAAGTATTATTGATGGTGATCATTTAACTCGTCATAAATATACAGTTAGAATTGTTACAATGTTACAAAAATTAGCTTTAGACTATAATTGTGCAGTAAGTTGTTGGAGTTTATTATTATTTAAAATAAAATATTTAATTCAATGAATTAGGTTGTTGTTGTTAATCATATGATTGCAAAAGTTGGATCACCAAAAAATGAAGCATATTGTGCACCTGGTAAGTTTAGTTGGTAAAAATGAAATGAATTTAAAATATTTAAATAGCACTTGGTGATGCATTTGGTCATATGTCTCAATTACGAATACAATTATCATGGAAAATGAATAAACGAGAAGTTCGTGTTCTAAAATCACCTCACTTACCAGAATTATCAACATTTTTTCGAATAACTGTAAATATATATATATTATCATTATAAATAATTTTATGTATTTCAATACAAAATTTTTTATTTTAGGATGAAGGTATTCGAGATATAGACGAAACTGAACTCATGGATCATGATGATCTTAATGGAGCATCACAAGAAAATATACATTCAATTTCGAATATGTAATCAATATGGGGATGTAGCTCATATGGTAGAGCGCTCGCTTAGCATGCGAGAGGTATGGGGATCGATGCCCCACTTCTCCAGTTCACTTTTTTTCTCTCTCGTTCTTTTTCTTTCATGACATGTCATAGTATAATCATTCAGATATTTATTTTTACTTATATTTATTATTATTAAATTCACTAAAAAGAAGAAGAAAACAAAATTAAATGACAACAATAAGATAACATCGATTGTTTGTTCTCTCTTTTATTAAAATAACAATAAACCAGTAAATAATAAGTTAAAATTGTGTTAATGTTACTTAGTATATATGATTAAAAAAAAAGAAGTTTTTATCTTGTTCAAAATTAAACATATTCATATTTATCGACAATGAGATTCGTTTCATGTGAATATGCTGCTGATTTACGAGTATCAACTGTTTTAACATCAGCAATCTAAATAGAAAATTATTCATTAGATAGATAAATAATTCTAAAAACTTTTCGTTTTACTTTAATATCACAAAAAGGTGTTTCTGCAGTAAAATCTACTTGAATTGGAAAAAAATCAGCAGGTTTTCCTCGAACAGAAAATTCTAATGCACCTTCAGAATTTGACTGATCAATAACACCTAAAGACCATATTAAAGTTGTTTTACGACTATCAAATTGATAATCTCCATCGATTTTTCCAATAACAGGTGTTTGACCACCACCCCTTCAAAAACAAAAACAAAATTTTAAATGAAATTATTCTAAAAGAAATTTTCATACGGTAATGGTACACTTATTTGAACATCTTTTAAGACGAGATTTGTATTTTGTAATTCATATTCAATATTAACATCACAACCACCATTTGGTGTTTCATTTGGCCAACAATTAACTAAAATAGAATAAGAATTTTCATACTATGAATATATTCTTTTACTTGTAAGTGGAATTTCTCTTGAATCAGTTGATTGATAACGCCATTTAAGTACACCAACTTCTTGATTAGCTGGAAATGGTCTATCAGAATTTTTTAAACCAATTAAATTTTCATTTGTAAATAGTTTTTTATCAATATTTGGATGTGTCTAGAAGAAAAAATTCAATTTTATTTCAAATGAAATACTGATTATTCGTTTTCTTTTACTTGTAATTGAATATTTCGAGTTTCTTTATTATTAACAGCCACAATAATACGTCCATACTCTTCTGATTTAACACGTAACATAATCATACCATGTACTTCTAAATTTTCTACGCCACCATCACGAGTACAAGATACAGTTATTTTTTCTTCTTGTTTTAAATGAACACTAAAGAAAAAGAATTGAGTGAAGTTTTATAGAATTTAGTCCCGTTTTTTTTCGATTGAAACTTACTCTCCTTTTTCATTGTCTGGTAACGATACACTTTGTGTTTTAGGTTTATTAGTTGATCCACCAGCGCCTGTTAATACTGGAACAGTATTTGCAACGTTTTCACCTTCCGATTTAAGTTGATCAACAAATGATTCGACATTTTTTCCTTTTGTTCCTAATTTCATTGCTTTGCCTGTTGTACTTGGACGAATAGCTGATCTGTTGTAATAAAAATCAGTTAGTTTTTTTTTACTATTAAATAAATGATACATACGATGAAGGATTAGATGAATAACTGACTGGTGTTGGTGTTACATCAGGTTTATTATCTATTGATGAACTTCTATACATTTCTGATGATATACCATGAGATTTTGCTCCAGGACCACCACGTTGAGCACGTTTTTGTAAATCAAGTTCTTTAGCTCTTTGTTTCATTCGATCTTTTGCTTCACGTTCTTGACACTACAAAATATAAAAGAAATTTAATTTTCTTAACGAAAGGTAATCAGTAATTACAAACCAATCTCATTGCATCATGAACACGTTCATCATGAGAATCCATTTCAGTATAAGTACGAATTTGTGCTAAATTAACATTTTCTTTATAACCTAATGCAACAATTTCATCAAATGCAGCTAATAATTCAAAAGCATGTTCAAAAATTTCTTTTTCATCAACTGTTTTACAATATTCTGGAATCTAGACAAACAAAAAACGAAATAATAAAGATTTCTTTTCTTAATTTAATAAGACATAATTTACCACTCGAGAAAAAAGTCTTAGTGTTTCAAGATCTTCAAGTATATTGCTAGTTTTTGTAGTTAATAAAACCATATAAAGTTTATCAAATGGTTGATAAACATAACGAACAGTATCAGTTTCAACAAATGTATGTTGTTTACCAGCACCAATTAATTTTGGAAATGAAGCAAGTAAACCTTCAATACGTGATCGAGACATTTCCACAAATTGTCGAGAAATAAGTGCTATTTACAATGTAAAGAATAAGTTTTTGACATAGAAAAAGAAAGAAGAGTTATATTTACGTTTGCCTGCTTTAGTACAGATTGATGCAGCGAGTAAGACCATGATGATTACAAATTTAAAAACCTGAAATATGTATATAAATACCTATATAAAAAAGAGTCGTGTTGGCGTGTGTCGTGTTTGTTGTTTTCTTTTACTTTACTTTGATCTATCGATCGATGATAGGTATTTGATGACTAACGAGCCAATCAGAAATAAGTCAAATTTTTAATTTTAATCAAATTTCTTTTTTTATTTCACTCAAATTCTAAATACATACTCATAAAATTAAAATTTATCAATCTTTAAATAAATACATAATTTGATTTTGATTTATACGCCTTTTTTCTTCTCACTCATATTACTTCTGTCAATAGAAGAATCATTTTTCAGAAACAGAACTAAATTGTTGCGAAACTGGAACTCGTAATACTATACAAAATCATGAAATACTATCGCTTCGTTCAATTCTCAAGGCCTATTCTTTATCATCATACCATTTTATCTTATTCCTAAATGAAAAATGATTTCGGCTATAAAACGTATAAAAAGAATTTAAACTATTGAACAACAAAATAGTTTTCATCGTCTGCACTTAGATTTATAACAATATACATTCAATACTGATTTGATTACTGTATGAACTTTTCCATTTTTCTTCAACTACAAGAACATCAATCCGAATAAACAATAAATAGTTTTTGTGAAGAAGGTAGAGCAATATTTTTCCAGTAATGAATCGCTTATTTATAGAAAAAAAGATAAGTGAACAAGATGAAGATAAATACTTAGAGTAGATATGTATTGACCTTGAATTTTTATTAGATTGCAGATTGAAGGACTTTCGATAATAGGACTACTATTTCGAATGATATTGTCGTCTTTTTATTCTACATTTTCTTTTTTGTTAAACATATATCAATATTTTGTAATGAATTGATACTAGTCATATTCAACGTTGTTTTGCAGTTTACCATGATTTTTAAATTAGTCATAGGTGTTGATGATAGAGGTCTTTCAGATAAAGGTAAAGCGTAAAAAAAAATACGTAAACATATACGTAATTGTTTGATTTCTGTCACTTTTTTTTCTTCGCAATAATTAAACATTGCAAAAGAATGTATTTTCTATACCGATGAAAGGTAAAATGCATCAAAATTAGGTTAAATAATAACAATAACAATACTAAGCAAGATAAAGTATGTGTTTATCACTAGAACAACGAGAAAATATTGATACATCATATCAATGACTAATTCACTAGTAGAGTCGAAAACAAATTACCTGAGCAAGGTAACATAGTATATTCACTACTTCCTATATTATTTCAACGATGTCAAACATCATAACCAATTAAAAAGGCACAGATACTGATAAAATAATCAATGCAGACGTTTTTAGTAGATTTGTTGTTTTATAGGACTTATCGTATTCAAACTAATATACAATGAACTATACCAATAGTGTCAAATATGTGTGCTCGTACATTATAATATTAAATTTTAATATTTTATCACTAAAAATGAGTCAATCGTCCATATAAATATTTGTTTTTTTTTTATGATTGAAAATATGTATCGACCACTGAGTTAAACTATATCGAAAAATTTGTAGGTGGATTTGTTTTCATCTGAGCATCTATAACTAATAGTTCATCACGCCTAGGAAAATATAATAACTGAAACTAGTAGTTCTACGTAGGCTTGTCATTCTTTCCATTTAATTTCATATAGAAGACACGCAGCAGCGTGAAATGAAAAAGCAAATATGTCATCTCTTTACCATGTGTAAAGAAATCAATCTAGCGATCTTTTTTTTCTCTTCGAAAATATATATACGTATATATATTTCGTAAATTACTACCAAAAATGCGCATCAAGAAAATAAACTGATCATTTCGCTTGCATTTTATTATTTGATTGGTTGATATTAACATTCCTAAGGAGTTACTTTACCTAAGGCGCTATTTATTCATTTATTTTGAGTAAAAGAACAACATCATTAGAAAAATTTAGTGTATTTCGTTCCTGACTTATACTGTGAGAATGAATTTTGTTAAGTAAGCATTTGATCATGTTTTCAAAACAATACTGATAGACATGATAAACCATTCAACCATAGCGGCTCTTCCGTTCTATGTAATGAGAAGGCGTCACTCTAGAAAAAATCATTCTTGTCACGTTTTCTCGGTCGATTGATCATTCATGTTAGATATTAAATTAGTAAGCTATTTTATGAAAAATTAATTTTTTTGTGTATATATAAAGCTGAAAAACAATCAAATAAAAATTTTCTTAGGATTATATGTATCATAGGATGAGTAAAGACAGAATATTAACTACAACTAAATTTAATATTTCATCAAAATCATGTATAAATAATGCAACTGGCATATAATTTGCATTATTTTAAAGATTTCGATATAAAAAAAACAATAGAATTTTGTTTATTTAGTTTTTAGTTATTTAGACAAAATTTACTCTTCAATTTTGTAATAAACATAATTATGCCACTCAAACAAGCTTTGTCCATTGGTATTAATTCGTATTCACCAAGTCATTTAGCTTTACGACCTTGTATTCACGATGCAACAGATCTACATCATTCATTACGTTCAATTGGTTTTCAAAGTGAATATGGAGCCGATCTTGATTTAAATGCAATGAAATCGGCTACCCATCGATTTGTTAAATCTATTCGACCCGGTGCGGTTGTTTTATTTTATTTTTCTGGTCATGGTGTTCAATCTGATGGTAATAATTATTTAGTACCAGCAAATGCTACTGGAATTTGTGCGGATAATATAAAATCAACTGCCATTGATGCTCAAAAATTAATTAATGATATGCATAGTAGACATCCGAGACTTGTTATATGTATACTTGATTGTTGTAGAACCGATCCACCAACAGAACCACTCGATGCAAGTAGTTTCTATAAGCGAGCTTTAGCTGGAACAAGACCAGGTTTTGCACCAATGCGTGCTCCATCATCAACTATTGTTGTATATGCTTGTGCAGCAGATGATACAGCTTCACCTAATTCAAAAAATGGTCGAAATAGTTTATATACATATCATTTACTTCGTTATATCAAAACACCAAATACCGATATTGAAACTGTTCTAAGACATGTTGCTGCAGACGTCCAGAAAGAATCAGCACATGAACAAATACCCTTTCGATACAGTAGTTGTAATGAAATGATTTGTCTTGTAGGTAAAAATATACATAATGCACCGATGTCACCTCATGGCGGTCAAGCAAAACATCTTGCTCGTAAGTTACATTAAACTCATTTGGAATACATATATTCGTATTCGTATTTAGAGCCATTATATCCCACACACCAGAGAGCTTTGGCTCTTTACCATCCACACCCACAACAAAAAGCTTTGACTCATTTCCAACCGCACTCACATCAAAAAGCTTTGTCTCTTTACCATCCGCATTCACACCAAAAAGCTTATCATAATTCACTGAGAGGTCATTTTGGTACGACAGTTCATCGTCGTCCAACTGCTAGACATGCATTATTAGACATGCAACGAACTCCTTCAAGATTCGGCCCTGGATCTCCAAGAGATTTATGGTATTATTGACGATAAGAACTCGTTAAATAAAAACAAACATAATTTTTTTTTTCTAAATAATATATAATTCAAGATAAGTTACTTCAAATAAAGTAATATTCTTCTAAATCGATTGCTAGTCTATTGTATATATAGTAACAAAATATTCAACATTTTCCGATAATTATTTTTAAAGGAGTCAAATTAAATGAGGATGGTTATATATTCTTTTTTTTTCCTATAAATCATCAATGTCGACCGTCAACCGGCGACAATATAGTTTAGTTAAGGATAGATGACGTTGTATTAATGATTCCATATTTAACATACAAATCTTGTCGTCACTTGTTTGTTTGTATTTGTTTATCTGCTTCTGTTTCTTGTCATAAATTAGTTACTGATTAAATTAGAGTTCTGAACGAACAAATCAAATACATCACTTTCTCTTTAGCCTCCTTTAACTGATAAATACGAATCAATAATGTAATATATATTTATCTTGCGTAATTTTTTTTT
>CAJNOI010001821.1:0-12348 GCA_905250115.1 Adineta steineri | reverse complement strand
TTGAAAGTTGTGGTAATAGAATCAAATAATCGAAAAAATCTTTACAAACATTTAAATCAATATTTTTCAAATAAAGTATTCTAAGTCGAGTTAATAATATATCATTTTTAATAAATGAAAATATTAAATCGATAATAATTGGATTTGAAATATAAAGTGAATGAATTCGATGAGTATTAGATTTAAAAAATTGTTCATAATGTTGTTCAAATGATATTTTTGATATATTTATAATATTGACACTAATTGAAAGATCTGATAAAGTAAGAAGATTTCGAAATCGTATATTTAAATTATTAAAAATTTCATAAGCTTGATAAGTATCAAGAAAATCAAAAATTTCATAGATTATTTCATTGGAAAGTTCTTCAAAACTAGTGCATTCATTATCCATACTAAAAGAAAAAAGAAATTTATACGAGTCATATCAAAAGTTATGTATATTACGTGAAATTATATCGAATAATTTATTTACAATTGAGCAACTGGATTTTTTCCCGGTTGAGATTAGCGCAACAATACGAATTTCTATGTTGTCACGGTTTATTTATCTTTCGTGCTTCTTGCTTCAATTTTATTCCCAATCAACTGACCGATACATTTCTTATATCACAGCAAGGTCAATATATAGAAAGGAAACGTTATATATAATTAGTGGCCTTGTCCAGAAAGAGATGTAGCATGATTGGTTACATATGTGATTCAATTTTTTTAAAATTCTTTATAGAATAGAGTATAGGTGTAGCGGCGGCGCCAGGAATTTAGACTAGGGTGGGCTCAGATAAAATATCATTGGTTTTTTTAAGATCTGAAAAAAATTTCAAGGTGAGTTGACCCCACCCTTGGCGCCGCCATTATATGGGTGTCAACTTTAGCTGATACCCACACCCATACACTTTCTCGTTCCATTCATAGACTTCTTTATTTTTCAAAAAAATTCGAAACTTCCTGATCCTCTATTTCTTAGGACGGATTAAAACGACGTTAAATATATAATAAAAATCGATAGAAAAAGACAACTGGATATTGATGGTTATATTTATCACTGTCCATTTGGTTTTTCTGTGCCCCAAATATTATCAGTACCAAAATATTGTATCGCTATTTGTTTAGTTTTTGTTGTTGTACCAGCAACATCAATTGGGCTAATTTTTTTTAAGCATGAACGATCAGGTTCGAAGGTTGGTGATAACATAAATGATACAGCTATGTTCCAACCACAAGTGCCATCTTCATCAACCATTGGTGATCCACCTAAAGAATCGTTAGATTTTATTTCTATAAGAAACTAGATGAAGTACCCAAGGTTGTCCGAGGACTCGCTTAGGTCTTTCTCTTAGAAATGAATTCTCTTCACATTTACTGAAAAAGCAATTGAAAACCGTAGAAAATAGATTTTCGATGTTTTTTTTGACCCTGCGGACATACAAGCAATCAGACAGTTTATGTTTACTGGACTCTTCTCTACGAGAAAGAGAACTTACCTAATGCAGTATGTCCTGTTCGAGGTATTTCAATATAGATAAAATTTGGATTTACCATTGAATATTGTTTAAAAAAATGTCGAGGAATCGGTAATGGCAATGCTTGATCCATATCCCCTGCAATAATTCAACGTATAGTTATTATATATTAAATTTTCAAACATACCATGTAATAATAACATTGGCATTTTAGTTTGTTTTGTTGGATATTTTCTATAATATTGATCAGTAGGATATCCTAAGATTTTTCTTTCTTCAATTTCACAATAAATATCCGGCATAACATTTGTAGAAGTAAATGTATTGCTTGATATTCCTTTTAAATATTCACATGTTGGATTTTTTTCGTCTACTTTCAATGGAGCCCATAATTCAGCAAGATTATTATTTAATTCAACTAAAATTGAATATCCTACTGCTCCATCTTGATCTGGGGGTTGAGTTACATTTGAAAAATATTTTATAACATTCTGATCATCTTGATTACATCGATTGATTCGATAAATCAATGCAGGTAATAATTGCATCGCTTCAGGATATAATATAAATGACATCTAAAGAAAAATTTCTTATTTATAATTAATAAATAATATTCCTATACTTTATTTGCAAGTTCAGTTGTAGTTATTTTTAATAGATAAAGACAAGATGAATTATCAAAAAAATCTTCATGCATTTTATATGTATAAAGAGCACGTGATGGATTATTATCTTCAAAATATTTAGCACATCCTTGTTGATCTTGTGAACAACGTGTAAATAAATCTAAAAATATATAATTTAAATATTTATCACCATAAACTAATCGTGTTGTATCCGGTGGTAGAACAGAATCAAATATAACAGCATCAACTTGTTCAGATTCTTGTGTTACATGAAGATATCGTTGTAAAAGATAAGTTCCTTGACTTGAACCCATTAAAATAACACGTTGATTTGGTTTTATATTTTCACGATTTTTACCCATAACAACATTAAGAACATATTCTAAATCATGTGCTGTATTTGTATATGTATTTTGTTTTAAACGATATTCATTTGCTTTAATAAATGATAAACAACCCGTAAAATTGTGAACAATTGATGTTGGACATTCTAATCGACTACTTTGACCAACACTACGTTTATCTGTAACATAGACTGAAACTGAACCATTGAGTGCACCAACAACAGTTACAGCTTCGATTTCTAATGATGTTACAGGAATACCACCACCACCTATTTAAGAAAAATTTTATTTTTCATTATAAATTTCTTCGAGGTAAATCATACCTGGTATTCGCCAAAAATGATGAGATATATTTTCATATCCTAATAAAAAATAACGTTTAACATATATTTGAATCGTATCTGAACATGTTGTTAAATTAGTTGAATTCCAACTAATAGGAACATTTAAGAACATACATTCAGCATAAATATTATTAATTGTAAATGGCTAAAAAAAATATTTTATTTCATTATGAATTAATAAAAAAAAAGAAACATACGCCATCAGAAAGAACAGAACAATTTGACCAATTTGGTTTAATTATTGGCCAAGTATTCAATGGTGTACAAGTTTGACAATTGATGAAGTTTAATGAAATATCGAGCAAAAATATGGTACTCAATAAATACCATTTTATAATAGGAGAATGCATTATTATCGAATAATAATATTATGTTTTGAAATTACGTTCGTATAAATATAAAAAGAAAATCTTATGTTTGTCGAATTTGTTAACGATGAGTAATAGAAATAAATCCTTCTTTAAATGTTAACATTGACTGATATTTTGATAATATATATATATATATGAAGGTAACCGAAATGCAAAACAACTAACGATAGTATTTGATCTTTTAAAACAATGTCATTAATATTCCACAGTTAAATAGAAAATATAATTTTTAGTGTGTGTGAGGATGGGTGGTTGGTTATAGGCAAAGATACGAATATGACTAAAGAAAACATACTCACACCCACACCCACACCCTACTTGAACTACAACGAGCAAAATATTTAATTTAAATAGAAATAATTTATTTTGAAATAGTTAAAATAAGGATACGGATGAGAAGTGTAAGCGAAGAATGAAAGAAACATCCACAACTGCAAGACTGGAGAATTAATTTAATGTTCGCATCCAAAGTAAAAGTCTATTTGATAGATAATATTAGATTTCGTTCAGAACAGAAATTTCAGTATGAGAAAATTAGATGCTTTCAACCATTCCCAAACAAATGACACCTAATGATAAATATTTCGAAAACTTCAGCTAAATTGAATGTAATTTTATTTTTCTGTAAGTAAAAGAGAAAAGAAAGATTTAGAGTTTATTTTTGGCATTTTCTATGTATTGTTTGCTTGATTCAATGTCGGAATGATTCAGTGGTAGTATTTCCTGGTATAATTCAAGTGCTTTTTCATGAAATAAAAGTGCTTTCGAATATTCTTCTATATCCATATAAACTAAACCAATTTTATTGTAAGAATGTGCCATAAAAGAGAGATCCGGTGGGACTAGTTGTTGATTTGTCTCAAGAGCTCGTTCATGAAATGATAGAGCTTTCAAATTTTCACCCATCTTATGATACGTTGAACCAATATTGTTGTAACATAGAACTAAATCAATATGAGATGACGAATGTATTTCGTTCAAGATGGACAGAGATTTTTCAAGAAATGAAAGTGCATCTGAATATTCGCTCATATCGTAATAGATCATTGCGATATAGTTGCAGGACACACTCAACAAAGAATAATTGAGAGGAAATGTTTGTTCATAGATGTGATGAACTTTTTTCGAAACTGTAAGTGCTTTCATGTAATCTCTTAGCGCATTGTATGCGAAACGTATATTATCATAGGATGCAGTCAACAAAGAATGATTTGGAATGCGAATTCGTTCGTTAATTTCGATGGATTTTTCAAAAAACAAAATAGCTTCTGTATATTTTCCAATGTTAGAATGAGCCACTCCAATGTTGTGATAAAACTGAGTCAAATTAGAATCATGTATAGGTGATGTTTTCTCTAAAATTTCAATGGATTTTGTAAAAAATGGAATTGCTTTCGTATACTCCTCCATCTGATAATAGACAAAACCAATCATATTATAACGTTCAGCAGAAGTAACATCATCGACAGGAAGTATCTGTTGTTGAATTTCGAGAGCTTTTTCATAAAATAAAAGTGATTTTGTGTACTCTTCGATGTTGTAATAAACCGAACCAATGTTGCTGTAGACTTCAGTTAATTGGAAATGAGACAGAGATAATGTTTTCTCCAATATTTCAAGACATTTTTCCATAAATAAGAATGCTTTCGAATATTCTTCCATGTTCATATATGTTGTGCCGACATTTTTGTAAGCTTGAGCTAAGTCATGAGAATCCGATGGAGGTTTTTGTCGATAGGTTTCCAACTCTTTCTCATAAAATGAAAGTTCGTTTATATAATCACCCATATTTTTGTAGGATGTTGCCAATGAAATATGATTTGGAGAAAGTGTTTGTTGACAGATTTCAAGAGTTTTCATATAATGTGAAAGTGCTTCCGATTTCTGTGTCATTTTATAATATATGAGAGCAATTGTGTCATAAGATTCTGTTAACTCAAGCCTATCTGAGCGGAAAGCATCTGAATATATTGTAAGAAGTTTTTCGAAATATGGAAGTGCCATCAAATATTGTTTATCATGAAAATACAGTAAACCAATATTCTTGTAAAATCTAATCAAATCTGGATCATTTGAGGAAAGTATTTCTTCATGGATTTCAAGAGCTTTTTTAAAATATAATAATGCTTCTAGATGTTGTCCTAAGTTGTAATATGCCGAAGCGATGTTATCATAACAATCAACTAAATTGAAAAAATAATAAGGGAGCTTTTGTGTAAAAATCTCGAGAGATTTTTGAAAATAAATTAATGCATTCGTGTGCTGACTCATTCTACTATATACCACACCAATTCTATTGTAACATCTGGCCAATTCAAAGTAGTTCTGAAAGAGTGATTTTTCGAGCATTTCAATGTTTCGTTGACAATTATCAATAAATTCGTAGTATTCATTTTCTTGTAAATTTTTCGCAGGACAAGAACACGATATTGTTCTATAGTTGTCATTTAATATAGGTTCAGTTAATGTTGCATTACTTTCTTGAGTTTTTCTCTCATGATTTAAGTTTCTAAGACGTTGTTCTATTCGTTGCCATTCGTCTGGATCACGAACTACTCCTATGATATCTGGTATGGTAGTATCGGATATGAAATCGTAGTCACGGATGAGGATGAGTTCTGCACGCCAAAATCAGTTGTTTTCTTCCATTGGTTGAATACCAATGATACGAAAACTAGTCTGCATGGAAAAAAGTATTTCCTCTTCGTATGAACCGAAGGCTATTTCGTTATTAAGACGAGCAAAAGGAATAGTAGATCGAATTGGATTAATTGACATAACAAACAAAATACCAATTAAATCTGATTTTTGTGAAATTTTATGAGCGATTTCAAAAGATAATTCATAATTTTGACTTGTTAATAAGAAGTTGTTGAAAGATATCAATCCATGTTTACTCTGCTTTAATTTTTCAAAATCTTGATCAGTTAATCCTTGACTATGATAGACAATAAAAGAATCGTGATGATCTACAGATTGTTCTCTATAAAGTTTTTCGATTTGTTGATGAATATCGATAAGAAAAAACTTGACCTTATCGATAGTATCTGTATCTAAAGTTCGTAATGCTTGTGTAAGTAAAGGATCTAGACAACATGCATATGTAAACCACCAAATAGCTTTCTGTTGGTCATATTCCTGAGCAAATCTTTCCAACACTTTTAACATTACATGATTATATGGATATTTTTCACGATAATATTTCGTTAATTCGTTTACTTGTTCATAGGAACGATCATCGATGTTGTTAAATACATTTTTTTTGAAGAGATAAATGTATGAAAAAGATTGATCTAATATTTCATGTGACAAGCTAAAACTTATGGCAATTGAATCTTGATTGCATTCTTGTATTGTTCGTTTTAAGGCATTACAGATGACTGAAATTTCGGTATAAATACCAGTTACTTTTAACCAATTTTTAATCGATTGATCATCATATGATTCGTGTTGCAGTAAGATATAAATAGAATTAACTTGTGAAATGTGATGAATACGCGACATGATAGAATCACTGATAGGACCACGAATGATCAAAAATATTTTTGCATGTTCATTTTTCATTAAAAACTCAACGCATCGATCGATATTCGTAAATATGTTAATGCCATCAACAATAGGTTCTAATTGCATTATCGAATTGTAAAAATTTGTTTTCAATTCCTTGATATTGAAATCGTAGATAACAACAAGTCGTTCTTCATATTTTTTACAAACACCATTGTGAATAGCATAATATTCATCAATCAATGATTGACTTAATTCATGCCAATTGTAATTAGAATTTATACAAACATTATTATCTGTTTGTCCAAGATTTAATCCCATAAGAATAAGAAAAATTATCTTCATTATAAATGTCATTCGTAATAAATAAATTTTGTTTTTCTATCACAATTACTAAAATAATAATGCAAATTAGACATATATATATATCTTCGTCTTGTAAACAAGAAAAACAGAAGTAGCAAATCGAGTATAGAAAGAAAAATTTTTGTAGTTCTTAACTTTTTTTTCATTATATTCGTATAGACACACATGTATGATATGTGTGCAATCAACCGAGAAAAATAAAGAAAAAACGAAAAAAGATTATAAAATCAATGCAGTGCATTCAACCAACCACGTGTATATATATATATATATATATATATATATATATAATATTTATGTAGTAATATTAAATGATAAAATAATCTAAACTATTTCGTTTTTTGAGAAAGAGAAGATATGAATGAAAGTAAATATTATAAACGATCATTAATAATTTCAGATAGATTAATCCAATTCATAACTGTCATTTACTTGTACATGTGAAACTGATCATCTTTATATGTAGAATGTTTATTGATGTTAATACTCTGCTAATTGAAAGAATAAACGAGTAATTCGATGAAGAAAAACATTTTCTTTAAATATAAAAATCTTTCTCAAATAATATAATTAAGATTTTATTGATTTATTCTTATATGTAAATGATTATTTACTTGAAAATGTTATTAAGAAAAAAATGTATAAAATTAGTTTTTTTTTTTAGATATTTTCATATTGTATTAGATTCTAGGGTGTGAGCGCGATGTCTGAAAAAGATAATACTCACACCCACACCCTCAATTTGCATAATTATCGGAATTTCTCATAATACTTTTGTGTGAGCAACGACAAGGTAGCATTCATTTGCAAACGATTTCACCGGTAAACAAAAGTCGATGTCTATGCAATGGTAACCTAACAATGCTCTTAAATTGACGACACAGAGCATCTATTACTTAATGTTGCATAGGAAGAAAAAAATGTTTGTGTTTTGTTTACACTTTTTTTGAGTATGGAGAATGAAAGAAACGATTTCAATACATTTTTCATATTGAATTATTTTATTTGGTGCTTTTGCAGAATGGGTTGTTGCTGTGGCAAAGGTAATTCAGCGGTTGGTCCACTTAGTAATATTAAATTTACGTCACTCAATGGTACAAACTCAAATAAAAATCTAGAATTATCTCGATTTAGTAAAATTGGAATTAGCACTACTAATCCTCTTTTACTTATTAAAGGTTATAAAAATAAGCCTTTATTACCACTTGAAGAAGCACTCAAACCTTTCAATGGAAAGATTCCTCATTTAGATGAACAAATTAAAGAAGCAAAATCCAAATGTCATTATCCATCAGAACATAATCTTACTCACGATGAATCTGCTGCTATTTATCTGTATTCGATGGGTGGCAATGAAAATTCGGTTTATAATCGTTTACAAAAATCATGGGCATCGAATAGTCGAACACAAATGAAACCATGGTTCAAATATTTGAAATTACTGAAGACTGGTTTAAATAAATTATCTAATGTCGAAGTAGAAGCTTGGCAAGGAACATTTTATGATAAAAATTTAGAGAAAACACTTACATCGAACTCATTAAAGTTATATACTTGTATGAGTCCATGTTCACCATCCGTTCAACAAGTCAAGAATGATATTCATGGTCAGGCAAATTCAAAGAAAATATTAGTTGGATACAGATCTGTTAATGGGAAAGATGTCACCAGTTATACAGTTAACAATCAAAAGGAAATAATGATTTGGCCCGGAATAAAACTGAATAGATCAAAAGAAAACGAACATGATGAACATGGCTCTTTGATTTTTCATCTGACAGGCAGAAAAAGTAAGTGAAACTGTTATTTTTCTCAAAATTGTGTTATGAGAAGGTTAGCGACTCTTGATGTTGTATAATCTAATAAGTAGAATTTCTCGGGTATGTTTTTCAGTTAAATTATTAACGTATAGAATCTGTCAGAAAATGCATGAACTCGAATATTTTGCTGCAGTCTAAAATGTTTTTTACACAATTAGAAAGTCAGTTTGAACAAATATGTTTACTAGAAATTTTCTTTAATGATATCAGTCATTTACAACGATCAATCTATATAATAATTACCCGATAGTTTCGAGACTTAGATTTTATATATACGTGATATGCATAACTGTAAACAAATGTTTTAATAGATCCGCGCCGAAAAAAAGTAAATCAACGTGAAAAACATTTCGTATGTCCAACGGTTTATTGTCATAATTATTGCCGTGGTGGTCATGCTCTTAATCATTGTTATGGTTTTTCTCATCTATCTCATCAATGTTCACATCATTGTGGTCCTATTAGCAAATGTTTTCTCTGTAGAAAACATCTCCCAAACTTACGTGAATGCAAACAATGTCATGTAGTTTTTTGTGAAGAATGTTCTACCCAATAAACAGACTCTCTTCGACATTTACAAAAACTATCTAACAATTGATCTATGAAAATAAATATTTTTTATGACTGTAGTTTGTTTTGAATTTTTCATATTTTTAAAAAGAACAGAAATGAATAAATATAAAACAGTATCATGAAATGGAACTAAGAGTGAATGTGGATATGGATTCATCTTTTATTTACCCACACCCACACCCTATTTATTTACAAGACATTAAAAATAATTAAACAATATTTATTTATCATTAGATATTTCCTTATCGTCTACATAATAATAGTTTTATATCAACTCACTTTATTTATACATCCTCACCATCAGGCCCTCGCCTTCAGGTTCTTATTTTCAGATCCTCATCCTCAAGTCCTCACACCAACAATATTCAAGTAATCAGCAGTTGTAGTACCGGTAAGTACAAACATGATAATTGCCAAATATTTGTATAACTGTAGATGCAACTTCAACTGATAATGATATTGAAGCTGATCACATTGCAAATGTCAAAGCAGATGAAATCAACAATAAGAGAAGAAAAAAGAAGAAAACTAACTAATGGATAATGTCGAAGTTCTCCACCCTGTGTCATATAAAAGGTTGGCTTGAACACGACAATTAAACGAATAATTTTGACTAATATTTCGTATTGTTATTTGTTGTTGCCCAACACTGGAATTGATTCACAGTTACATATAAGCAGGTATGAGAATGGTATAGTTGAGCTTCATCTTCATATATACGTCGATCGTAGAACAAAACGGAATCTACGACAAAATTTAGTTTTGTGGACAGAGAGTGACAAACAGAAATTCTTTTTTTGCTCGTAGATAAGGATAAAAAATTACTTTTTATTGCTCGCAGTCAAGGACAGACAAAACTGTTCTGTTGTTCGTAGACAAGGACAGACAGAGAGATATTGTGAAGGTAACGTTTTTAGAGAATGTAATTCAAAACATTTTACGACGCGTTTCGATCAGGACTTAATCTAATCATCAGTGGATATGTTCCGATTATGAATTATTCGAATAGCACATTGAATGATAGTATCGTGAAGGTGTAATATCTACGATGTTTTTCTATTGCACAAGAACATAAGAAACGAAACGGCAGCTTTTATGAACAAAGATAAATAGTGTTATAAATGAGGGTGGATATGAGTACTTATTCTAGTCTTGTACCAAAAGTGCATGGATATAGATGAGAATACAGATATATATGATAGTGTGATTTTTAGGACAAGTGTCGTTCGTCAATTTGGATGTGCGAGTGAACAGATCTGAACTTATTGAAAGATAAACATCGCATATATAGGAAATTTATTTAATATGAATCTAATAATGTCAATAACTATGTTAGATAGAATATAGGGAATGTAATTTCAAGCTTACTTTTATGATATAGTTTAAAGTTAAACTGAGTATTTTGTCATGTACATGGCTCTCATATTCTTGATCAAATTTAGTATCACTTCAGCTTGTCAATACGAGTAATTGATTAATCAAGATATTCTTATATTTGTATTCAAATCAGTGTAAGTTTTATATGTAGATATTTATTGAAAAATAGATTTCTTAAGACTTCATTTAAAAAAAAAGATTGTTATTCATTACGTGTTATTAATTGATTTTTATATATTTATTATTGTCAAACAGATAGCAAGAAAACTAATCATTTATGTTGTTTCAAATTAGTGTAAGATCGAAATAATTTATGCATTAAAAAAGACTTATCTTTATAGCTATTGAAATTTATATAAATATAGAGAAATAAATACAAATAATATCGTTTATTGTAATTAAATATTTTAATTTTTTTTTATTCTAATCAACTTTTGCTTATTCTACAGGTTTATCGATAATAATATCAATCTATATGAATTTATACACTGAAATAAATATTTTATTTTTCAGTTTGATTTATTATTCATATTTTTTGAGAGTGGGTTAGAATAAGATGATGATATCTCACTCACAACATTACCAATACTTACACCGTCGCCCTCAAATAATGTTAGCATTTAGAAGTTGCACAATCTGATTGTTGCCTACCATTATGGCGATAACAGTTTACTTTTATTACTTGGAAATTTTCTTTCTTTCTTGCTCGTTAGATGACTTTGCAACTTTACCATCGTAATAAAAGCAAATGAATGAAACTTTTTTATTGTTTTAACTGAGAGTGTTACTTTATCTTTACTTTATAAATGAAGTTAAAGAAATAAAGTAAATCTTTACATTTATACGATAAAGATAAAGTAAGTCTGTATATTTATAAAATAAAGATAGTTTTTTCATACAATAAGTACAGATACAAATACTCTGTATGACAACAGAATACGTTTATCAATGCTCTTTCTTATCATCATCATCATCATCATTTCCATATGCCCTATCGTTAAAAAAAAGTATCACATAAGAAACGGTATATACGAAAAGTGTTATTTCATATTATAGTTAACTATATAATATCATAATTTTGTGTCAGCTGCTCCAAGGAAATAAAAAAGTACGTTTCGATAGAAAAAATTCTTTATCCTTTATTTTATATTTATTTTCGAAAATAAAAATAAAATAACACCCCTAACCCACATCCACACCCTCGAGATGTGCTGTACAACTGCAATTTTTTATTTACACTCTGATTTAGAGAATGCATCCTATTCCGCGATGTTGAACATTGGAGAAATCAGTTCCGCACCGGAATCGATTCCGTCCAATTCCGGGAACTCGATCGACACACAATATAAGACACCCAGTCAAGATTGATCGAGTTTGACCGATTCCGGAATTGCACGGAATTCCGTACCGGAATCACACCATCCATCTCACCCACATTTGTTGTGTTGTGTTGATAAGTTATCCCGTTTGGATACGATCTAATTCCGTTACGGAATTCCGGGAATTGCACCAAGACGGAATTCAGTGGAATTGGACGGAATTCCTGGGAATTCCTAC
>CAJNOI010001819.1:0-12364 GCA_905250115.1 Adineta steineri | reverse complement strand
GGAAAAATCTTTAATTAAAACTGATACTGAGTTATTAACTTTTCTTCCGCTTACTTCAACTAGAGTTTCTATGATGTAACCATTACTAAATCTCTTAAATTTTCAAAAAACCAACATTAGATTCATGTTCCTCCACCCGATTACTTTTGATCAAACTCTATAAGAAAAAGTTTTTTTGTACAAAAAGTGGTCCATTGTTTAAAAAAATTGATACCTAAAAAAATTTTAAAGAACTAACCTCAAATTCGAGCTCCTCGACCCTGATTACCTTTGATCAAACCTTATAGGGAAAAAAAATTTTGTAAAAAAATGGTCCTCTGTTAAAAAATATTCCTTAAAAATTTTTATAAAAAATTGATTTTTTGTTAAAAAATATTGTTTAAAAAATTTTTGTAAAAAATTGATCCTTTGATAAAACTATCGTTTAAAAAATTTTTGTAAAAAAATATTCTTTAAAAAATTTTTATGAGAAATTGATTTTTTGTTAAAAAATATTCCTGAAAAAATTTTTATAAAAAATTGATTTTTTGTTAAAAAATATTCCTGAAAAAATTTTTATAAAAAATTGATTTTTTGTTAAAAAATATTGTTTAAAAATTTTTGCAAAAAACTTACATCAAATTCGAGTTCCCCGACCTTGATTATCCTTCGATCAACCCTTATAGCAGGAAAGTATTAGCAGTTTTAATCAACCGATCAGAGTGAACGAACGAACGAATTCACGAATTCACGAATTCACGAACGAACGAAGTTTGCTCATTCTGCGTAATACCCTCCTTTCAGTAGAGGGAATTATTTCCATATTATACGGGCACAGAATATTCATGACGAGTCGAAATCAAATAGGAGTTTGTGATGTAATATATTTTGTTTAAACCAGATAAAATAACGTTGATTTTAATAAATTATTTTAGTCGCAATCAGTTACGTCGGATTCTCAACAAACATCAACTGATGGACCAACATTGTTGTATGTGTTTTGTGAATTGTTGAAACTCATAATCGAAAGAATTGTTTATTCTAGAAGGAAATGTTTTAAAAAAAAGAAATTGTTATGTATCATTAATGTTATTATCATTGTTATTTTGTTCGTAACTATTCCAACCGTGATTATTAAAACAAACAAAATAAAACTATCAACTGTGACAACAGAGATAACAACTCAACAATTGACAATAACAACGGACAATCCAACAACACGAGGTATAATATTGATGCGTTAACAATAGAGATTTATAAAAGTCTTTTATACAATTTATAGAATGACATATTAAGAAAATCTATTGACAGACGATGAATATGTGAGAAATGAAGAAGAAAATTAAAATATTTTTTTCAGAAATTGTGCTTTGAAAGTTTACTAGTGTGTAATGTCTCCCATGAAACATCTTGTAATCAAGACATAAAGTAGACAAAGATGATTAGATCTTGCAAATTTAGGCAGAAGTAAGTGTAATGTGATCTTGTGTACACATGAATTTGATGTGATTAAGATATATGCACGTTGGTTTTTGACACTTGTAGAAGATATCGAATGGATTTATTTCTCAAGTATTTTGGAGCATCCATACACGAACTATAGTGATTATATTAGACCATGTGTATCTTGATTAAGATCTTATAAATCTATATCAAAGATCAAATTACAAATCTAAATGCAGAATAATAATAGTATTTTGTATCTAAAGTTTCAAAATCTTTTTATTTTTGTGAACCGTGATCAAGATCTTTCTGAGAGGATGCTCGTTAAGAGTATAGTATTTTCAAAATTCCGATAGTAAACTAATCGAGAAACATCTATGAAAAATATCGTAGAATACATAGTGGCGCCAGTATAAATATGACAATCTATTTTCTCTTGACTCTTGATCCGCTTGTTCAAAAGAAAAACAAAAATATATTTTTATTCAGTTTCTTTGTTATTTAATATTAAAGATAGAAGTTAACTCATCTCTTTTATTTAACTAATTCTAATGATAAATTGTTTTTTTGTTGATTTTATTTTCAAAAAGTATCAAAGATCTTTTATCGAGTCATTCATTCGTTCATGCCGGAAATGAATATAAAGTAATTCAAAACTTTCATCTATTGTATATATGATATGTGTATACTATGTGTACATATATATATATGTATGTATATGTACTTATATATTTATGTAATTACTATAAGTGTTTAGAAAGGATTTTCATGGCCTACTTGATACTACCAGGGTCTAGTAGAGACTACAAGGGACCAGTAGGAAGTACTAGGGACTACCATGATCAATAGCTCCGCTCTCACCCATATCGAGATGATGCGCTCTTTGCAGGTATAACAGATTCACCTACAAGCTCACACTCACAGCCTCACTGGCACGTCCATACCCTCACCTCGACACCCATATCATCACTCCGGCACCCACACTCACACCCTCAAGAGCTTTCCAAAAATCAAATGGAATTTCGTTATAAGAATTAATTCTATTTGTTTTGTTCTGACATTTTTGGTTAAATCGATATTGTTAGATTTTAATTGAATATCAAATCTTTTTTCTTCGCTGTTAGTACAAAGCAAGCCAAAATGTGACAAATGGAAACAACGTGGAATTACTGTTGCTGGAGGAAATAAATTCGGATCTCAATTAAATCAACTCAATGCTCCTCATGGAATCTATATCGATGATAGCAAAGCCATTTTGGTTGCTGATCTTATGAATCATCGTCTTGTGGAATGGAAATATAATGCAAAGGAAGGACAAATCATTGCAGGTGGAAATGGAGAAGGAAATAGCCTGGATCAACTCAGTTTCCCAAACGACGTAACTGTTGACAAAGAGAAGAATGCGATGATCATATGTGATGCTGGGAACGAAAGAGTGATGCGATGGTATCGTCAAAGTCAAACAAATCCACAACTTCTCGTTTCTGGTATTTACTGTGGTGGTGTGGCAATAGATAAAGATGGGTCTATTTACGTTTCTGATAACACAAAGTCTGAAGTGAGACGATGGAAAGAAGGCGACTCAGATGGAACACTAGTTGCAGGTGGCAATGGCGGGGGATATCTTCGGAATCAATTAAAGAGACCTGACAAAATCTTTGTTGATAAAGAATATTCTGTTTATGTAGTGGATTCCAAAAATCATCGTGTGATGAAATGGAAAAAAGAGGCAAAAGAAGGAATTGTTGTTGCTGGTGGAAACGACCCTGAAAATGGGCTCAACGAATTAAGGCTTCCTTATGGATTGGTTATTGGTAATTTGGGTTACATCTTTATTGCAGATTCTGAAAACAATCGAATAATGCAATGGTATGAAGGAGATACAAAAGGTTCAATTGTTGTTGGTGAAAATGGTGGAGGACATGAATCAAATCAATTAAATATTCCCAGAAGTGTGGAATTTGATGTTGAAGGAAATCTTTATGTTACTGATTCTCAGAATCAAAGAATTCAAAAATATGAACTATGTACTGAATAAAATGAAAATTATTTTATTTTGAAAATAATTCAATTATATTCACATAACAGTATACTGATGCAAATTAATAATCATGAAAACAACAAGTTTTTTTCTTCAACGGATAGAGGTATAAGCCGTCAGTCGATTTTTGCCAAAGCCGATGGCTTACACCTTTAATCCACAGAATAATATCAACGTATAGTATTTTTATTGAAACATCTGCAACAAAACACAACATTAAAAATAATCGGTAAATAAGAACAAGAAATTTTGCTTCTTTTTTCGAAGCTGATTTTTGAACTAAATCTTATCATATGTCAGCTATGATATGCTGTAAACAGAATACATATTCATGATATTAAAACTTTGGAGGAAGGATATGAAAGAAAAACATTGAAAGTCGTCACTTATAGAAGAAAATGCAACGTTTTCTAAAAGAGAAAACAGAATTTATTTGAATAACATATTTTGTTATTTTATATAGAACTGAAAAAACAAATACATCGATTAGAAAATCTATTTTATAGCTGATCATGATATATTCGATAATTTCTGAATAGGTGGATGTAAGTGTAATTGTAAGGTGAGATCTATCTACAATTAACACTCACGCAGTCATTAACACTCATTCTCACCCTCAAATTACAGGTAAATATAAACCATCGAAACTCTTTTTTTCAGATTTTCAAATAGTTTGTAGTTCTTTATACTATTTAGGACATTTAGATCGATTGAAAGCACGCGTTCAAACGATCAACAACTGTGTTGGCAACTGATTGAGTATCTGTATCAGGTAATAATGGTAAAGCCAATGTGATTATAAAGATATATAGATGTGCGGAATGTATTTCTAATTAAAAACTACTAATCGCTGCTTTTTCTTTAATCAATTACTTCAGTTCACTAGTATTTTGGAAGCAGGCGATATTTAATCAGTGTTTTGATCTTTTATTTCCCAGAGTTCTGCTAGTGACGTCAAATTCTAAAATGGTTCGTTGTCGGCACAACACAATCATCGCAAAATGACTTTAAAGTGGTTTTATCATTACATATCTAGTTGTATGAAATAATCTTTGATATCTATGTTTATTTGAAGTTTTCTAGATTATGTAGCAAATAAATGCGCATAAAAGTAGTGAGAGAGTATCGTTTTGGATACTCAAACCCTAATTTGTTTTCGTCTCTGATTTCTTTCCAGTACCATCTAGGAATTTATGAATACGGTTCTGTTTGGACTCTAACTTGAACTCAGATCGACTACTACATCATTTTTTCTTTATCATAACTTTTATCGTCTTTGTATCTGAACATGTAGAGAACCATGATGTTGAATATTCTAAGTGCACGCAAAAAAGAAATCAATATTTACTTATCACTTGTTATTTGCATCTCTATCATCATCAGTCTCTGAATATTTAAATCTTTTGGAACACAAACCTGATAAAAAGCAAAATATACGTTGATGATGTGTTATTGATGTGAAGTAAATCAAAAACAAAATTACACAAAAACTAGAGCAATACATAGTAAGTATAGAGTGTTCTGAGAGAAATATTGTATGAATTTCTTTGTCTATTCAAAAATTCTTACATCATTCTGCATTGAGTGGATTTATTTTTGATCAGAAAATATTCACCTTTTTCTACAATAAGCAAGCGTAGTAGATAAGAGATATGAAAATCAGTTCTATTCGACAGGTTTATGTTTTTAACTTCAAACTAAAACAAAAACATGTGAAAGAAAAGGAAAACATTTTTATGTTCATCATCATTGATCTAAATGATTTGTACGAAAAAATTTTCTCTTTAGAATCTCAAAGTTTCTCGAAATGCTGACTTTCCTCGTCTAAAAAATCATGTTTAGGATGAAATCATTCTTCAAACATTTGTAGCAAACACAACATCAAAGTCATGTATAAATAACACCGTTTACTTTCTTCCATAATCATGACAGATATTAATTATCATAAAAATCAAACTCTTGAGCATCTGATAAGTGCTCAAACACGGATGCATGTTGTGTGAAGACTAACATTTAATATTATTCTGCAGAGAAAACATTCTAAATCATTACGTTTAATGAAATGCGCAAATTCTCCGAAGAAAATGAGAAAACTGGAATCAAGTATTTGCTAAATTGATCCCGAAAATTGCACAACATCTTGAGGATGTGGATGTGATGTAGTTGAAATGGATAGATACTTCGTCACATCCACACCCTTATATTTGTTAAATACAGATAAAGTTCAATAATTAACTGTTAAATTAAGTTCCGATAAACAAATTCAATTTATTATCAATAGAATAACTCTGTATCTTTCTAGATTTCGATTACCTGTCGTAGTTTATTTATTTTATACAATATTGAATGATATTCTCATATTCAGAGAATATAAAAATAATAAAATACAATCTGACTTCAGTATTTTCTTTATTTTTGTTTTTAGAAGATACTGTTAGGTGGTATTATCATTTTACGTCATATATGTATAGTTTTTTTTCGGTCTGTTGTTACGTATACATATATCATGTATAGTGTGATTCATCATCTCCTTCTATATGTGTGTTCTCGTTCTCTTCTCTATCGTTCATGGATTTTGCCTTTCGTTATGCTATATGGATTTCTCCTCTCCTATCGTTTACATATGTGGTGCTATATGCTATGGGACTTTTCATCATCTTGTTCCCTTGATCTCATGTTGGACATATCCCTAACAGGGTGTTCCACCATTCTATATATAGCGTGTGTTTTTCTTCGAATAAAGAGAGGTATAGGATTCACATCCTCACAAAGTACAGTTGATATTTTGAGTCAACTTTATGCGATAGCGTTTTCATCTATATCTTTTAGGATTTTTCAGAAAAGAAATCTATAGCTTGAGAATATTGGGTATGGGTGAGGGTGTTTATGCGAATGAGTGGCTATTATCCGCCTGCGTGACTAGTCATGAAGGTCACGCAGGTCTGTATAATATATATTCAAAAAAAAGTTTAATTTAAAAAAAGGATCCCATCATGCCCTGCATCTTGACATGCTCTTTCAAATAAAAAAAATATATAGATATTGTTCGAGTCTAGACAGAGAAATTTGGGTTGCGCGTTTGGAAAACCATAAACTGAGAAAAAGTCAAAAATTTTTTTTGATTTTTGAAAAAACAGCTTATTTTTCGAATAGGGAGTGTCAGAAATTTTGAAAAATTTTTGACAAAAATGAGATATCGACTAAAAACTTTTTTCATTTATGAAAGAGCAAATGACAGGCTATTTTCCTATGCATTTATCTCAATTTTCATTTGTTTGAAAAAAATTGACTTTTTTCGAGGGGGGGATGGCCTTAAACAAAGAATTGATATTTGAGAATGTCTCCAACTTCGTTGACGGAAAGTAAAGTTTTAAAAAGAAAAGCATTACAAAAAAAGAAAAATATAGTAACATTTCAAGATTTAATTAAATGAATATACTCTTTTCATTTCTTTTATTACTGAGAAATTGGCAAAGACTTCTCTGCTTTTTCGTTCGTGAGTTTAAATATAAGTTATAAAAAACCGATATGGGCATAATATTAATAAAAGCGCATATTTTATCGATTGTGAATGCATTTTGTACTCGACAAAGAACTGTATGAAAGCGTTTAAATGTATATTTATAATGACGTGAGAACGTCACTTCTCTATCACGTTCTTTTATTAAATTGCTTCGCTCAAGTTAGAGTTTTCTCGATTTTTTCTTTAGGCATGATTTTCACTCTATAATTTTTTATTCTCGATAGAAAAACATCTGTCGTTTAGTGATATTCTCTATTTTACATTTCATTTTTATATTTAGGATATGGGTGTGAGTGTCGGTGTAGATGTATTAAAATAAGAAGTAGATCCAAACCCACACTCTCAAGATGGTTTTTCATTAAGTAGATAATAGTTAGGACTCATGATTTTCGCAATCGGATGTACGTGTGAGTGTGAGCGAATGAGAGTCTCTATTCTTTAGCTACACGCAAACCTACCATTTAGAAGAGAAATTGTATTACGCTCTAACATTTATTTCTTTTCATAATTACAAGACAACAACAAACAAAAAAAGAACAACTATATGGATAAATTTTTGACTCACCATACAAGTACATTAACATAGTGAAAAGGAAACTTACAACATCAAAAGCAAATAAATTCGAGTTTATGCACGAGTCAGTATAATTCTGGGTCGATTGTTGTCACAGTGTTACTGAGAATGACTTACCCCATTAATTGGTGCCACAATTTCGTAAATAATCCCTTCACATCTTTACGAAAAGCTTTTGATGCCACCAAGTATGTATAAAAAGGGACAGCGTTATTGACGTAAATAAATACTGATCCAAGATTTAACAAGAACAGTTCGATTTGACGATACAGAGGACTCTTCTGAAGACCTATATAATTAGTTATTCCAATCTCCAAATTGATCAATGGAAAGGGAATATTTGTCGACACATAAACAGCACTTTCAACAAGAACCATGAATAATAATTCTCGATCTCGACGAGTGACAATGGTACTGCCATTGTTACCTGCAGTCGCGTGACCTAACGGTTGAACACGTGCATGCAAACGGTTCATAATACGATAGCTTCGTACACCAAAGACTACCATCAATAATGGTGGAATGATACTAGCAACAATTAGAGTGTAAACAAAATATATAATATTGTAAACACCAAATTGACTACAGAGTCCATTTTCGATTTTTGTTAGAATGGCCACATGAATGCCTACTATATGCCAAAAAACAACGATACCTCCAATAATACTTCGTATAACAACCGGTCGATTGATGATTCGATAACGAGTATTGTTTGCAACTAGAAAATAACGATCTATAGATGCAACACAGATCATATATCTTCCTATCTGACTCCATACATGACCAGAATAGAATCGTAGTTTACACAGATCCATATTCAAGGTTACTATATCTGGACCAAACGTGGCATACACTCTTGACCACACATTCACAATAATATTAAGACCATTAAATATTGCAGCACATAACAAACATAATGCGCATGAATTTTTCCAACGTCGACTGAATAAAATTAGAATACAAATATTTCCAAATACACCACCACCTATGGTCAGTAATGAGGCATACCGACTGAATTCGTTTTGTATAACTGATAACACGCTGGATGTCGACATACTCACGTCTATGTATGTATGATATCTTGTGTGGTAAATCTCTGTCACACTCTAAAAAAAATATTCTTTTTGTTAGAAACTGTAAAAGAGTTTTTGAAAGCTTGGAAACTCTAGTTAAAATATTCATAATTGTTTATCCAACACTACCTATGAAAACGTATCAGATGTTGTCGATATCATCAAAACCTTGACTATATCACTCAGTATCAACTCTTCCCCATTGACAAATATGACTGATCCCTTATTTCAATCATCTGAGAATAAGTTGACGGATTAAGTTGAATATATAGTGAAGTACTATTTTTTTACTTTCCATTTGGACTTTTCTACAGTAGGAAGAGCAAGTGTGGAACTATCTATCATTATAAAACTCATAAGACCTAAAATGATTTTCTGTGCATATTCTCAAAGCGCAAAAGTTTTCCTTGACTAATTTCACTAGTTTTTTTAACCTTAAAACGCATATATCCCTCTGAAATCGGGAAGCGTATTTGATTATTTTTGACATTAGAATGCATTCAAGGACACTTTAAATATTTATGCTCAGTTGAATGTATTTAGATGCATTTATTCGTGTAAACATGTAAATATGCGTTCTCAAGTGAGATAGAAACTGCCGATGTGTAAGTTCAATTACCAATAACATATTTGAAATTGGGTTTACTCTGAGGATCTGATAAAACTTTATTTGAAAAATATTAGTCTTTGAATTTTTAGAACCATAAGTTGAGTTGTGAGAATTATGGTTGTAGTATTTGATAGAGCTCTCAAGCCCATTGCAGGTGAAATCACCTAATTGTAGTAGGACCAACCTGGATTCTTTTGACTCAGTTATTATTAAACTTAGCTCTACGATGAAGTTTCTTATTATCTCACTTTTTTTACAAACAAGTACGAGTTGAGAGCGACCGTATGGTTCAGAATGTAGGTGAGTGTAGGTTGTACGTACTCCTTGATGTGATGGAATATAAAGAGGCAATGGTGAACTGGACTTTAAGAAGAGATAAACAGCAATACTGGGATAAGAGAGACGATTCTCGGATAGGATGAGTGATCATATCGAAATTTGTTTGTGCAGCTCATAAATGGTCATACAAACAACGGAAACGAGAACGTTAATACAAGCATTATATTCAGTGCTAATTTTATTAATGTAAACAACTCACACGGTAGTTAACTTTATGTGAATCTAGAACGTTCTCTGAACTCGTATGAACGCTAAAATAAATGCGACACATGCATCAAATGAATACTTGACTAAATTGTCTCTATATTTATCCCTCTTTTTCACTGATTAAAACTAATCAGAAAGCAAAGGGAGTCGTTTCCTTTTATGCTATTTATTCAATCAGGAAATGAAAGAATTGAATACTAAGAGCATCTAAACAAAAAAGAACAGAATTAATTAGAAAAAAAAGTAACAGGGATAACTTTTATACAATATCAAATATATAAATTTACACTTTATTTTTGTGCTCGTCTCCATAAAGCATGCTTGCTTCAGAATAATTATAGGTTTGTTCATAAAAAAATTGTCGACCAAACAGGAAAAAAATCTTGTTGATGAAAACGGATAGCACACTTTTGTCGAAGAAACAAGAAAACTAATTAAGTAGTCTTAATTTGTTGATGAAACAGGCTTGAACCAGGTAAAAATGGTATTTCAAATGAAGATCTACAATATTTAGTTGATATACTTAAAATAACTAAATAAAATATTATTACAATTATCTTTATAGGATAATTTATTTGATAATCATAGAATAAAAACATTTAACCAATACACTTATACATTATAATAAAAATCTTCGATGGCTCATGCAATCTTTCAGATAATAAATTTATTCGTAATTCTAGTACTAAATATTTAATTTATATATTGAAATATGATCGAACAGTAGAATTTCTTTCTATATAAATTTGTAATTTTTATGAAACAAACAAAATAAAACTTCGGAAAAAAGCCAAAGCAAAAGTAAAATGTCATATTGAAATTTCAACTTCTATATATTTCTATATATGTAATTTTTTTCAAAATAAAACAGAAAATATACAGTACAGTGTAAAAGGCTTTGCTCTCAGCTAGTATTTCGTTTATTTTTCTGAATAGAATTGATGAATAGAAAAGCCAAATATATATACAGATAAAGTATGACACAAGGTAAAAATGTGTCACACAGCTTATAGTCGATCCTCTCTTCCTTCGTGTCAATCAAAGCTAAACATTGTGGTTTCATAGACTTCATCAAATCATTTACAACGGTCAAGCTGATTTATGTATAGGGCAAAGACTTTTGCACCTTACTGTATTTTTATTCAAATAGATCCGAAATCATAGAATATGATTTAATAATAAAACTAATAAATAATTTATTAAAGACTTCAAATGTTTTTTTTCTATTCATATAAATTCTTCGAAGTTTTTGCGCGTTTCTCTATATACTCGTTACAGTATTCTTTTTTTTTATCAAGGTGCATTCAACATAATTAATATTCATATATAAACGAATATATGTGTGCACGACGTTTCATGGCTGTCAATGTAAAACGAATAAATATGTATATTATTCAGTTTATTTTCTAGATAAATTCAAGGATTAATATTAAATTATATAAATAATTTGTTTTTCGTCTGTATATTGTTAAGAAGACGGTAATGATAGAACGATGGTCTTTTCTTTATTACTATTACATAAATAACGATGAGTAGCCGTTATTATCAATCGGAGACGGCCAATATTTTAGTACTAAAAAAAACATAAATGAGATGTCACGGTTTCTGTTACGAATTTTTTTACTATTCGATGAAGTAGATAATTTGGATGATTTTCCATATTTACCGTTATAATAAATATTATTATATTTTTTTCAATATATAAATATAGTACTTTAGCAAAAAGAATATTTCAGTTACGTAAATCAAAATATTCTATAAATGAGAAATGTTAATTGTAAGAAAACATTATCTATACTCATTGATCATCATATTTTATTCAAATGCAATTGTATTAACTATGATGATTAACAAAATAAGTGTTTGTCTGGTTTTTTTTCTTTAAAAACAACGAGAGTCGATGGTTAATAAATGTATAACTAATTAGACAAGACTATTTATACATAATTTTAAAAATAAAACTATAATTTGAAATATTTTATGATTGTAAATAAATTATATGAAAATAAAATAAAATCAAGTTTTACACAGTTATGATCATATATATTCACTAGATAAATGAAAAAAAACTTTTGACTATTTTTTTGTAAAATTGTCTTTGTCAGATAACAGATATTTTTGTATTCATTTGATTTGAAACGATATATACATATAGATATTTTTGTTATCGATATTTATTAAAACAAGATAAATCATAGTTATAAAAATAAAAGTATAGTTACAATTTCTAATAAAAATTTACAAAAAGATAATTAAATGAAAAAAAATGGGTACAAATTAAATGGTCAGTTTTTTATTCAAAATGATCAGCAAAAGGCGATCAGTAATTAAGGCTGTTTTGTCAGTAAAAAAACTAAATCGGTCAGCAGAATAATTAATGGTCAGTGACTTTTGGGTTTTGATCAGTAGTTTAATCATTTTATAAGCAAAATAATGAGCTTATCAGTATTTAAACAAAAATATCAGTAGTTAATTATGTTCGATCAGTAAATCATTGCATTTATCTCAGTTTTCACCGTTCTGTAATATCCTTCAATATCACATATATATGTTGTCCTACTTATTATCTTTTTTT